>JAUZND010044634.1:0-20417 GCA_034780555.1 Coelogynopora nodosa | reverse complement strand
AGGAAGGGACCAATAAGCCACTGTCAATGTTGACATACAATACGTGCAAGACTGGAGTGGATACTTTTAGCTGGACGTCCAAAGAATACACAGTGAAAAAGAAAAACAACCGATGGACAATGCGAGTATTAGACCAAATGCTCGATATCGCTTCTCACAACTCTTGGGTCATTGTGCGCCATAATAGACCCCGATTATTTCCATCAATCAAGCAGTCTGGCAAGAAATGCTTCCTGTCCCAGCTGGCAAAAAAATTGGCTGAAGAAACTATGCAATTGCGCATCAACAACCATCAGAACCTAAAGAAAGATGTTCTTCAGTATTTAGCAGTGTTTGGTTTTGAAAGACCACCACCACCTCCACCAGTGCCTGCTCCAAATCAGCGAAATGTCTGTTTTTTATGTCCTAGACATATCAACCGAAAGAGCAGGCAAACATGCTCTACTTGCCACCAGACTGTGTGCGGTGAACATAGTCAGATCAATCGATTGTGCCAAAACTGTATTGACAATGAGTGATAGCTAGATAATATACATACACCCATACATACCACCCTTACTTATATATAACATACAAATTGTACATTACATTGGTATTAGTATATTTTTATGACATTTATAACTTCATATACCTATATTATGTTTGTTATTATATAAAAAAATTATAAAATTATTATTTTGGACTCATACATTCAATTTTTGTTTTTCTTGTAGTTATGTTATGAATCAGTAATATTATTATAAAAATAGGTTTAACATACCTGTAGATTAATTCTCGCAAAATAAAAAGTTATTTGCAGCATTATTTTTTTCTTAATCATAAAAATTTTAAAAATGCAGTCTGCGAGACTGCAGCATGGTACAGTAAGTGTTAATGCATTCTCATGGGGAAGACAATATTTAAATTATAAAACAAATTATATTCATTAATTTATAGATTGTTCTATTTATTTTATCAATTCATAGGCACATTGATAATTTCAGGGGGGAATATTAAACTATACTGATAATTATCTGAATATAAAAATAATTTTTTTAATAGGACCCTGGAATGGTATATAAGGTAATAATATTCATTTAATACATCATGCAGTGCTTATGACAAATTAATTACTCTGAGACCTAGCAGAATTGGTATATATATTATTTTATGATAAAACATAATATACTTTATATGAATTGTAATTTAAATTTAATACTGCTAAAGATAAGTTTTTTTTAATAAATTGTTTGTTACCTAAATAATAATTTGTTCTTAGTAGTCAATTTATTAAATATATTTAAAATAATTTTTTTTTAATATTTAATAACTGTTGAAATCCGTATATACCATAAACATAAATAAAATCAGTTTATATTTACTAAATAATTTTTAAAAAATGTTATGTTATGGTACTTTATGTAATAATTAAAAAATAAGCTATATAAAAATAATAAAGAGAAAAATTATGGTTCTTGGTCCTTGGAAAGGTACCCTAAAAGTTAGAAATTTTGAAAAGATGGTTATGTGACTAAGGCCCTTTTGTACCCCCTTAGGCTTAGTAAGGGGATATAAGATTAAAATATATTTTATTTAAAAATGTTCATTAAAACATTTGTTTACTGGCTCTAAATTTCACCTTGTTCAGATTAAAAAAAGTCTATGTAGTATATGCTATATATTTTCAAATATATAAAGTTATATGACAATTATGTCCGTAGTTAATAATAATATAAGGGCATAAGCAGATAGCTAAGGAGGATCAATATATTTGTAATCCTCTTCCTAAATCTGTTCTTAATTTTCATGATTTTAAAATATAAGTGAAAACATCAACTATAAGTATAGTTAATGTTATATTTTTTATATTATGGATTATTATGTATATATACAATATGTTATATGGTATAATGTATTATTATGTTATATTTTTTATATTATATATTTTTAATTATTTAGAATATAATATTAAACCAATATTATTTACTATTTAGACAGTACATATTAAGACAAGTAAATATACAGAAAAAAATCTCTATAATCATGTTTTACAGTCTATAAAATATGATTTGATAAATATATACATTAATTGCAGTCTGGGATTACAGTTTTGTCAGTTATAACAAATGGGAAATGTTCTCATTAAATAGAAAGAGGTAGTATTTTAATAATTATTGATTTACAAACACGGAATATATATTTGTGATATGCAGTATACTGATAACGTTACTGTAGATAATATATAGCTATTACTATAGCCATCTAATATCTTTATATAATATATATATAATTATATATATAGGCATTGTCATTGACATTGTTATAACTTATAATAGTATTTAATAGCCATAGCCGCATAGGTTATGAACAGAAATTATAAATAAATTAATTAAGCAGTCGGTTGTAGTCGGAACGGTATTTTATAAATATGGGCACCAATATTTAAATTGTTTTAGCTGCCCTTTATGATTATTATTAGCGTAATAACAATAGGTACCAACATGTTAAATTGGCCGTTAAATTCTAGTTTCTAAAATCGAAACTAAAATTGTCTTACCCACTATTATTTATTTTGACCTTGAAATTTGTATAATTTAATTAAACATAAGCTGTTAACAAATGTGAATACCTTTTTGAAATTCACTCCAAAGAACATGTTTTAGATTTTTTACTTATATAAACGAACTAATGTCATATATTAATTTCTAGTTACAATGTTACACTTGCATTTTTAATCTATTTTTATTTTATAAATAATACTTACGTATTAAATTACGCGTTGACAAAAACTATACGAATTTTTACTTCTGTATTATATATTCTGTCTAAATTTGTATATGTTCTTCGTAGAAAATATAATACGTTTATTAATAGAAACAATATTTAAAAAAAATTATATTGTAAAGTTATTGTCAATATATATTTTTTAAATACCAATCATATGATTGGTATGAATTATTCTTAATAATTTTTAATTTCTTAATGGATTCTATAAGATCGATCATGCGTATAGTTAACGTGAATCTTAGTATACGTGGATATTAAAATAGTAAATGTAAAATTTATAAAAAGTTAAAAAATATATAGGCAGTTAGACCGGTCAATTATGGAAATTTGTGACACAAACAATTTTAATTATATAAGGAGGTCATATTCGGAGAAAATTCATTCTTCACCTTTTTTACGACAGATAGACTTGTACGTGTTTATAATATGTTACAGTAAATTGTACGTATAATAGAATATAGAGGGGTTATCCCAACATTCGTTTTGGTGCACATGATAAGATTTATAAGACTGATGATTGATCAGTGACATATGGTTTCTGTAACCAACGAATCTGGTCATGACATACATTTTTCAACGTAGATATTTTAGAGAAAGTGCGGCTATTTATAGATGGGAAGCGTACTTTTCTTTACAATCCCAAACCATTAAGCATTGCTAAGCTTGCTAATGTGGAGAAAGTATTTAACGAAAAGCTTAAAATATTTGCGCAAACTGATTCAGCTGAAGAGGTAAAAATTTGCTTTAAATTATAGTACTCTATGTGTTAATGAAATGAAATTAAGGCCAAACGGCAAAGGTGATATTCTTTAATTGAAGCCTAGCTTTACCGAAAGTGCGGTTTTTCAACGTTTAATGGATTTAATAGAGGAGAAAAGGCTTGGATTAGATATACAATATATCATTTGATAATTATTGCATCTATATATGATCTACCTTGTTCAACATGTAGATAGCGGGTGCACATTGTCTAATGATGCGTATGTGGATAATAACGCTATGAGTAAATAAATATACAGTAGTATCGTAGTATTTACCTCTATAGTTTATGTTGTATGTTTCTTCTTCATTCATTGCTTGCTCCTAAAAAAAACTTTGTGTATTACTTTTTGATTACCATTTAATGACAATAAACGCTTATTATTATTATTATTATTATTAGGAGAAAACGTAGTGAACTGTTGGCAATAAGTAAACTTGACTTCGATTTACCTGAATCCTCGATTGTTGCGCAGCCAAAAACCTACTCGGATGCTATTTTAGTTTGGAAGGCTGTTGCCTGGCATATGGTACCGATAATCGTATTTTGGAGACACCCTCGTTACCTGCAAATAACACTATAATATAGTGATATCGCCTGTGATTAAATTTTTAGAGCCGCCGGTATAACCCATATATCTATGCTTGAGTACACCAGTGAAACCTATTCATACAGCAATTCCCGCTTCACCAAAACAAGGTTAAAAAGTAGTTGCAAAAGTGTTATAATGTGATTAAAAATTGGACTATGATGAAACGCACAACCTTCGTTTTTCTACTAGAGGACAATGTCAATGATAAGGCTAATCATTTGAGTAATGAAACGCAACATTTGACATTTTAGACATTCTTACTACTGTTATGTAATGATCCCATTATTTTTCATATTTTATTATCGAAAAAGAGTTTCAATTAATTTTTCAACAACTATTTTAATGAGTAACTTTATATTTATAAACTGTTTTAATA
This sequence comes from Coelogynopora nodosa, assembly GCA_034780555.1. Taxonomy (NCBI): domain Eukaryota; kingdom Metazoa; phylum Platyhelminthes; order Proseriata; family Coelogynoporidae; genus Coelogynopora; species Coelogynopora nodosa. The sequence continues at coordinate 15,923 of JAUZND010044634.1, read as the reverse complement.
TATTTCACAATACGTATTAATGGTCTGACGCAATAATGCAAATTTCTTATTTTTTCAAGTATTGTGTCACTCCATTAATGCATATTGTAGTATAACGTTAAATTTAATTTATGAATGACTTTTCTGTAAATAACAACAATTTGATTAAAATTTAAATATGTTGTTGACCCATGTATAATCTTTACCTGAAAATATGATTTTAATCTGATTTGAAAAAGTGTATTGAAAGCAGATACGTAATTTTTAATACTTGCTGATAATCAACTTTATCAAATTTAATCTGATTCTAATGCAAAAGTTTTAGTAAACATAATTATTGTGTCTAATATGTAACACATGGAAAAAACGATACAGAAAAAGCGAAAACTAAAATGTCTAAATAAATCTGTATATTTACACAATGATTAATATGAAAAAATTATTTGCATTATCTAGTTAACTGACTATTTATAAACAGTTCTTGTTAAATGTGAGTATATTAACATAAATACTAAATGGATAAGAGAATAAAGCATAAAACTACTGAAAATATACAGTAGTACGAATATTGGTGTACAATTTGACAACACTTTAAAATACATATATTTATGAATGTTCAAGTTGATTCAACATGATACGCAAATGCGAAAAAATTACGCATTAGTATAGAATAATGCAAAGCTTTTGTAATTATCCAAGAGATCTGCATGGATACAGGCGATACATAAAATACGATACCTGTTTGCAAAGCACTTATCTTATTTACATCCACGAATGCAGTACAAAAAGACACGAAGTCTCCTCTGATACATTCAAATCGTATGGTTGTAAGCAAATCTATTTTTTGTGTTAAATTTGTATTATATATTCTACATATATTTCACAAAATTACAGATAAATATAGATCAATGCACGATTATTGACATATATAATTGGACTAAAATGTTACACTTATGTTTTACCACCTGCTGAGATATTATATAGAACGTGATAAAAAAAAGTTCGATAAATTTATTTAAAAAGCAGAGACGAATTAGGCCAACTCAAATGACTTCAGTTTATCAAATGAAACATATGTCCATCCATAAGCGTTCCAAAGTTTAATCATACTATAACAATAATTAGCATAGGTTGATTTTCGGTAACGATATCAAATAACCTGTTTTCAAAAATAAACTGTTTATTAGATTGCTAATATATAATTATATGTGAAATAGGGTGACAACGACAATTAAAACAGCCAACGCACAATTTGTTTGATATCTCATTTAGTTTTCCTCTTATATACAGATAGATGTTCATTGCCAGATGTTTACATAGAATGACAACAAATTTGTATCTTTACCGATGTTAACAAGTTAAATAAATTAACATGTAAGACACCATTCAAAAAATACATATCCTGCAACCGAAAGCACTGAATATCAAGAAAGAAACAGTCCTGTATTGAAACACCCTAACAGTAAATATAACGACAGTAGATTAGTGTGGTATTGTTCATAAAAGTTCACAAAATATATGTTAAAATTAATAAAAATAACTTTTAAACAGACAAACACTGTTTAAAACAAATTTTGATCGAATACTTGATATGAAATACGACATAGTAAAGCTTTTTATCGATATAGAACTTTTTCATACAAGCATGCTACTATGAATACACGCCTTAAATGCAAAAAATACTCAAACAAAAGTTAAAAAAACTAAATTAATCAGCTACAAAAATCTTATTTTGGACATATGTGTCGATATTTGCATACACATTTTCATCTTACGTCAGGACTTATAATAACCAGTTCCTAATGTGGTGCAAATATTACATGTATATTGTCTTGAAAAGATATAACTATGTACAAAACTATTAAGGTGACGTACATAAAGCGTAACATGTTCCCTATACACTTCTGGCGCATTTACATACAATAACTCTCACCATCCACAATTTAATAATAATGCATTTCTATACAAATGATAAAAAGTACAATACAAATATAATAATTACAATAATTTAAATAACTATTTTAACAATCATAATAATATCTTGTAAAATTGTAAACAATGAATTTTCCTAATTTCACATGTAGTATATGCACAAGGAGAAAATTATATCTGAATGAATCCTTCAAAATCATTAAAACTCGTAAAACTATAAACCATTTTTAACTGATGGCTATCAATACTATATAAAAACGATGTTTTTTGAAAAAAAACAAGAAGGTTCCCTAAAAAAACTCTAACAGACCACAAAATTCCACCTCACAGAACACGTCAAAAGTCGTACAATCATCCACGACTATGTCAATGGAAGCACACCTTCTCCAGCGTTTCTGTGGTCTCCTCGGTGAGAGGAACAATATTATTGGCTATCCGGCTCGCTATAGCAGCCATCTCCTCCACTCCCAGCTCCGCCTCCCACATCTGCCGAAGACGAATCTCCACCCGGCGGTCCAGTTCCCTCCAGAACTCCGGATTCCTGACCGTTTAATTAAGGAGAGAGAAGGGGAAATGTTTTAAAGAAAGTTTGTTAATTTATATTTTTTTATTAAAAATATTAAAGATTGAGATTGTTTAAATACGACGTTTAGCATGTTTTCCAAAGAATATAATTTCATTAATAGGAAAGTAAACCTTGTTTTAAAAAATATATTGCTTAATGCGATATAGCGGAAACCACTTTTACAATGCAAAGAAACCTGCCTACCCCACAGTATATACTTTCATCAACTAACGAAAATTATACTACTGCTGGGGTTACTTTTTATAATTAAATTAATCTCGAGACGCAATAAGTCCGTAAAATATTAGCCGCGAAGGTTTGCAAAAAGTAATATTTGGGCAATATACTCTACATACTGATCATTTTTAAACTCTCTATAAATAGAAAAATAATCGAAAAAATTAATGATAAACTATTTCAGTTTTTTCTAATAACTTTTTGTTGACAAATTTATTAACGGTTTTTTTCTATTAATCAAATCTAAACATCTAGCTAGATTCATTGATTTTTTGTATTTTAATCATTCGAGGCTAATATTACACAACAAAAGTATATTTATTTAATATATTTCAAAGATATTTCCTTATTACACATTAAGCCACAAAATGAAAAAAAAAATTAAATCAAAAGTGATTAAATAACCTAACTGAATACCAGAATTTATGTTATTAGACGTTGCACTATGTCTATAGTCAGCTTGTATTCACAGAAAAAATAATTTTAAGATGACTTTTATGAAAATATTTTCATAGAAAGTATGACATACCTTTTAAATCACACAAAACTAAAATAAGAAAACAATTTTAATAATCAAGTATAAATAATTCTGAAACAAAAACATATATTTATAGTTCAAAATAGAAATGTCATAAAAAAGGTAATTATTATTATCAGGAATAAATTGTTTCTCCAAAACTTTTCCGAAACATATTAAAGTTATCAAAAAAATTTCATCTTTTGATTCCAATATTTTTTGAGATGTACAAAATACCTACGGACTTTAAAAAGTAGGTTAGTACAATATTATAAATTTAGATTAAAGGAAATCAATCGTATCGAAAAATCTGTATTTTCAAGTTTAACATATTATCTTATGTGAAATAAACATTTAATTAACCCAATTGTTTTAAAATATGATAATAAAATACCTCCTTTTCCAGCACAAAAAATGTGGGTGATTATAGATCCCGATACTTGCGTTTTATTTATTTTTGTTATTTTATTTCTTATTTACTAATAAATACTTTTATAAATGTAACAATATGTAATGTATTTTTTACAAGTGTAGTAATTACTAGGTTATCGACAGAGACAAACATTTCACAAAAACTTATCATTTAAAAATATAATAATGAAATGTGGAAAGGCAAAGCGAACAAATTATCGTAAACTGATCAAAAGGTAAAAGGTGTAAAAATTACATGCATTTTAATTTTAAAATGTCACTTGTTAAGCCAAGTTATGACGATAATTTGCTAACCCAGAAAACGAATTCTTCTAATTTGTTTAAAAATAGAGTATAATCGCCTTATCCCTCTTGTTTAAAAATGTCAGTTTTTTAGAATATACTATTTTTTGCATTTTTTAATGATGAAAGAAAATATGACTAAATTTATCCCTCTTCTCGTATATAAAAAAATTTGAGATGTAGCAATGTAGAACTAGAAGGTACAGAGTTGTACATAATTAATTAGTGGGATCACCTGTGCGAATTATTGAAAATAATATTTAATATGTCACATTTTGCATTGATTTATAAATTTTATAAATTTAATTAAAAAACCAAAAATGATCACTCCATGGGCTAAAAAACCGGATTAGTATTCCATCTCTGACGAACACAAGACAAGTAATCTATAGCGGAAAAGACAAGCGCAAGCTGCCGACCGACTCACCGGATATTATCATCAGAGAAGGGCGGCAGTGGACTCTCCTTGTCCAAGACAAGCGACATTAGCAGCACGAGATCCAGGTACTGGGCGTTCTCACCATCACACAGAGCGTGCAACATCTTGGCCCCTTCAGCCGGCACCCCCTCCAACTGGGTGAGCATGAGACAGCGTGCCCCGTTCCTATAGGCGTTCCGAGTCTGTTCGTCCATACGCAGTTTCACCACTCCCTGCACACGAAGAGAAATAATAACTGTACATTAATATAAAAAAATCATGGCGGTGTTCTGACTTGTACCTTTAAGCTTAGTAAATGCTAAAATATATAAATAAGGTTACACGTCAAGAACGTCAAAGAATGGTTGGAAAAATGGGACGTTAAAAGTTTCACACATTTTGTTTCACCACCTCGAGTGTAATTAGATTACATATTATTGATAAAACTCGGGAGGGACAATAATTGATTGTTGTCGTTTTTAGTTCTGGCCCTTAGTCGTGATAGTGACGTTATAAATTGAACAATTAAAAAAAGAGAGAAAGAACTGATTTAGTGCATAGTTATGTACAGGGCATTCTAGCAGGCAATAACGATATGTCCGGAAAATGTCTAAAAGTCGTCAATAATCTCACAGACATAATAAAAATGTGATTAAATTTCCGGACTTTTAGATGCGTGTAATGTACATTGAAATTTTAGTTAAATATATCATCCCATATTACTAAATATGTTTTCGAGGACATAACAAAGATACCACTGAAAGAAAAGTTTAGTGGGCTATTCCATATAAGAGTAGCACTGTAGTAAAAAATAAAACTTAAGCTATCCTCTTAATTTTTGGTGTATATTTTCTATACGTCCTATTGTTAAATATGTTATTCATTTTTTAAATGTTACATACCTATAGCATTAGATAGGGACCTTCAAACTTATTATACTTACAATATGTCCAATATGTGGTATGCATTATATATTTTGTTGGTGTTTCTAACTAAGAAGAATATTAATTTGTAAGTAAATGATGTACATAATATATCAATTCATGTTAGAAGATGATAACTATTTTAGAAATATTCACCTCTAATATTATCTTGCGTAGTATTATACAAACATTGATATTTATAATGACAATGTTATCCTACGTTACCAAAAAAAGGTGAAAAGGTTTTTTCATACATAGGTCAACTAACCAATTAAGAATAAAATATTGTGAAAGCAAGCATAATATGCTTATAATTATAATATCATATTATGATATGTCCACATTGTTTATACCTAACATATTTTTGTTTTATGAATAGTATATGTGTGCATATTTATGATCATCATTACTTTTTGTTACGTACATACGTTAAATACATTTTTGTTAAATACGTAACCATAAATTGAATGCAAGATTAAATTAAAATATACACAATATAGTTATAATTTATTTATTATTCTAGTAATAAATATGTACTACAATAAAAAAAAATTAATAATTAAAAAAGATATAACTATTAACTTAATTTATTCTCATATCAAATAAATAAAATCAAAACAAATCCAAATAAATCAAATCAATAAAAAAAGTATAGTCTATTAATTACAAAAATTTTAAATATATACTATTTATATATTTAACATATTTTACTTTATTATTAAATACAATTAAAAAAAATTAAATAAATCTTTGTTTTACTATTAAATAATAGGCAGTAAACGTCCTATATTTTGTCACCAATTCAGCAATTAAGTGTGCTCAAATATTGTCTAGTCTATTGCCCCACCTATTTTAGTAAAGGGTGGATCAATACAATGTGATAGATTTACTTTTAATATATAATCTCAAAGTACTTTTAAAGTATAAGGAAAGATATCTATTTGTTTAAGAACCTTAGCGTATTATGTATTCTTTTTTATATGCATGACATTTCTATCATAATTATATTATATAAACATATTATGTATTCTATATATTCATAAGAGCTTAATCATTAATTTATAAACTAAACATATTATCATGTATTCTTGTATTTTTAACAGTTCAAAAATTATTTTAGAAATGTGTAGTACAGTGTTAAGAATATTCCCAATTTCATTGAGTAAAATAAGATTCTAGATAATGTTGAAGTTCTTATAGTAGTGTTGTTAATCTAAATGTCACCATAACTAAAATTCATAGGGAAGATAATTTTTAAATAACAAGGGCCTACTATTTTTTAAATTAATAAAAATTCATCTGAACATCACAAACACTCTGTTGTAACAAAAAATACATATATTTAACATAATATATTATTCAATACTTGTGTCACACTATTATACATTTTGTTAATCTAGAGAAAGCTGATTAACTATATAATATATCTAAAATATTTATAATAATCGTCATGTAGTTTTGTTACATACGTTACGGTTAACATCAATTAATTTAGATAAAAATAAATTGATTATTGATAAATTCATAAATTGATTAAACAGATAACCATACCCAAGTAGAAATAATACTAGTATCATAATAAAAAATCTAATTTAATAAAAGGTATATATGACAGGATTTTTTTAATGAATAATCAATCATAAAGGAAGACTATCTATTTATGAAAATAATCAATTTAATTTTAGTAATTGTAGTACTAATGTAATGTTGAATAATGTGTGGAACTGTTACATACGTTACTATGTGGAATTTACATAATATAATATTTTAAAAAAATATGATGATCCACGTAAAAACTTAACAATAATAAAATTATCATATGATATAATAATAATATATTCTCTTGTATCACCTTGTCAACTTGATTATCAAAAAATAGCAATGAACAAATTTAACCAAAAATAATCATCAAGAAAAACAAAATTACAAGCATTAAAATAAGAATACTTCTCTCAACTTTTATAAAACAATTTACCACTTTCCTTAAAACTCACCGGAAGACTAGTCCGCCAGATGTTGAGGTTGACCTCGGGACAGTCGGGAGCGGCCCAGAGACCCAGACGACTCAACTTGGAGCCCAAAGAGCGCGACAGGCAGGTGACTGTGCGCGAGGTGGAGTTGGCTACCAGCAGGATTATCGCCGGATACTTGGGCATGTCACCCGCGGCGGTGTCTAGCAGTAGGGGTCGCACTCCCCCCTTCAGGATCTAGGGAAGTGGGGGGGAAAGAGAGAGATTAGGGAGAAGGAAAGAGTAGGGTGAAAGAGAAAGCGAGAGTAGTGTAAAGGAGAGAGGGAGATAGAGAGAGGAAGATGTTCTCTAGCGTCACTGAATCAGGCACGCACACGGTGACCCTTAGTTATTAACACAAAGAAAAACAACAATAATAAATAGAAGCCGAGCCGAATTTCGTGTTATACTTCATCAAGGCTAAATTTGAATAATAAAATACACAATTCATTTAATACATAATAAATCTTTTAGATTACGGCTCAGATTAAAGGAGCTTACAAGATCAATATAATTGTAACAAAGAGTTTCTTTACAATTGCGTAATAATGCACTTGTTGACTGACTGTATGGCAAAGTGCAGTAAATAGGATAATTACATTCAATAATAATAAGCCCATTAGGTTGTAAAGTTCTACAATATACTTGAGTTCTAGTCTACATTAAGCTTTAGTCGATTTTGACGTTGAATCAATACACATAAAAGAAAAATGATCTAGCGAATGTGAAAGAGAATTAAAATGTTTTGCAATAACGATATCTCGTTTATTTCTAATGTCGCTAATATGACTAGAATTATTCTCCCCAGCATATAAAGGTTTCATACATAAATTATAAAAAATTAAATAAATAGCACCAACAGTGTCACAATTAAGATTTTAACAAATGCGGTGATTAACAATAGGGGTGTCAAAAAAATTAGAACATATTTTGGTAAAACCACAATACATACAAATAGGGCGCGAACATTAAAAAAAAACCTAAGGCCGAAAGAGAAGGAGTGTGAACCCATAAGAAAAAAATAGCATCCCGTTTAGCGGCACGCAGAAAGCGACCGGAAAAACCACGCAAAAAATAAGCTGTACAATAATAATTAAATATTTTAAGAGAAGAGCTTCTACGTGCCAGACGGATGATTTGGCTTTTAATTACAGCGGATGAAACAAAATGAGGAGGAAGAGTGCGAATTTAATCAGAAGGTTTTACAATATAGGGAGAGAAACTAATTGAAGACCCAATTCAAAAAATAGATAAATCTAATAAATTAACATGGCATGAATCAATAAAGGGTACAACCTTAATATTAGTATTAATAGAGTTAATCAATGAAATAAAATTATTAAAAGAAGATAGATCTGAAACCCATAATTCGAAAATGCCATCGATGTAACGCTTCCAGAAAACAGGCCAGACGATGGCTGAAGAAAATATATTTTTCTTCCAATTTGACATAAAAATGTTTGCATTAGCAGGAGCAAACTTTCTCCCCATTGCAGTAGCTATGGTCATTTTATTTATTGTTATATATATATTGTTTTATATATAATAAAAAATCTTTCTCGTTAGACTGAGTAAAAGTAAGCGGAGTATGTGGAAGGATGGACGGTGTGCATCAGGATTTTCATGAAAAGCTTCTTTCACAGCTTGAATACCATCTGATGTAGGTATATTAGTATAAAGTGACACAACATCTAAAGTAAAAAATAGAAATGTGTTGGAAGAGCAGTTAGTGAGTTCAATAATAAAATGGTCTGTGTCTCTGATGTAGCTAGATGTCTTTTGAGATAACGGTTGGAGAAAGTAATCAATGAGGTTAGCTGAAGCGGAAATTTTTTTATCTGCTACAATAGGTCTTCCAGGCGGTATACGCTCCCGAAGTGTCCATGAATGGGAAGGTTTATGGATTTTCAGTCAAATATAAAAATATCTAGTCGACGATGAAAGATATAATTCTCTTCTAGATATATATTTATTTTTGTATAAATCCTGATGAATCTGCCGCAGAGTCTGAGCAATAAATTTGTGAATTGGAGTCTGAATCACTTTTTTTTAAATGGCTTTATAATTCTCACAAACATTTCGGTGACAATTTTCAATTTTTTGGCATTCTGAACAAACTCAGAAGAGTTGCTAAACACTCGACAGACACAGCTGTCTGCCAGGGAGAGATAAGGTACACTGCTGGGATCCGAACCCGCTACCTTCGCACTTAGTCACCAGCGCCTTAACCGACTGGGCTATCTCAACCCCAAAAAGGAAGTGAGGAAAAGGATAGAGAAAGTAGGGAGAAGAGAAAGGAGGGAAAATGAGAGAGAGAGAGAGAGTAGTGTGAAGGAGAGAGAGTAGGGATAAGAAGAGATATAGATAGAGTAGGTGGAAAGAGAGAGAGAGTAGGGTGGTAAAGAAAAGAGAGATAGGGAGAGAATGAGAGAGAGAATAGGGCAAAGGAGAGAATAGGGAGGAGAGATAGAGTAGGGTGAATGAGAGAAAGAGAATAGGTAGAAGGAGATAGATAGAGAGTAGGGAGAAGAAGAGAGAGAAATATATTAGGGAGAAGGAGTGAGAGTAGGGTGAAGGAGAGAGAGAGAGAAAGTATGGCGAAGGGAGAGAGTAGGGTGAAGGGTGTGAGAGTAGGGTGGTGAAGGAAAGAGAGAAAATGAGAGAGAAAGTAGAAAGAAGTAGAGAAAGTAGGGAGAAATAGAAAATAGGGACAAGGAAAGAGTAGGGTGAAGGGAGAGAGAGAGGAGAAAATGATGACAATTTTGTTTGAATAATATTCCGCATAATAAAATACCGTTTATTTTATATTTTAATTTACATACTAAAACGATATAGAAACTGAAAAAACTTATGATAACAACCCGCTTTGTTAAAAAAGGGCTAAAGTATCACTAACTTATTTAATATTTTAATTTCTGAAGAGAAATTATCTATTAAATAGGCAGGCTTAACACATTTACTGAATTATAGTGTTTCTTGTTAAAACTATAGAATATAATATAAAAATAAAGAACTAGCAGTTCCAATATTTAACAATGGAAAGACGAAAAGCCACAAAAAACTATAAAAGAGAAAACATTTCCATCTAATCTACAAACAATCAAATAATAACCGTAGTAACATAGCTATTAATTAATTCATATCATTGCCACACTAAATTTTTCCTAATTTTTGTGCCAACTCCTCTCCCGCATCCATTAAACAAGCTCGTTGTCTCCCAAAAAACACACACACCTTCCATATTCTCGGCGGCTGCGAGGGGAACATAACCGCCAACGACTCGAAGATATCATCCAGCCGTCCAATCACCTGATCAGGCCCGGGCCGACTATTCATCAAGAACTTGGGATCCATCATGAGATTGGCCCCCTGATAGACCACCAGGGCAGCTAGTGGGACCAACAGGGCGAGGAACCACTGCCGGGTGCGACCTCCGCTGTCCCAGGTGGTGGTGGTGGAGTTGCGCAGGAAGCTGGCCAAGTTGGGCTGGTTAGGGGGCTGATCCAGATGGCGGATACGGGCAGGCCTCTGATTGAAGGAGGAGGAGAGGTCGTCCATGTACTCGACTTGGTGTTGGCGACGATTTGTGGTGGTGGTGGTTCTATGGGAACCGGACTAGTCGGGGGCGGGGGATTTAGAGTAAAACCGCAAAAGTATAAAAATCGTCGTTCGATCACTAATATATTATTGTTGTAGGACTGCCAAAGGGGTGAGTAATCGATGTCTAGCTTTTAACAATTTACTGCAAACGATCTACCGAGCTGAATACTTTGAAATTTTAAAACTTCATCCAGTTTATATGTTTAATAAAATTGTAGGCCCTTTGAAAAATCAGTATTATAAAATTAGCATTAGTATTATATAAAATCTAATGTTAGATTAAATATATAATTTAATCATTTGCCCCATCTAATATAAAATGTCATCTAATATTATTTTAAACTAAATAAATAAAAACATATTATTATATAATGATATCTATTTACCGTATATCAATTCGTTTGATAATATTATGCGCAGTTTCATAAATATTTCTTAGGATACTTAACTTAAATTATCTAAATATAAAAGTATACATATATTTTTATATGTGACAAACAATAAATGAAAAAACCACCAAAAAAATTTATTTAAAAAAATTATGGAAAATATGCATCCAGTCTGTGTTTGAAAATTAAGAACAATTACGTGATGCAACCAACGTTAATTCTGAAATCATGATATGCATTTCGAAGACTATTTTTCGATTCAATTGAATCGAAATTGAACCAAATTCAATTGAATAAAGAATTGATGATACCTTTTAATGTTTTAATTACAGTTTAGTAAAATAAAATAAGGAATAGACCAACAAGGATACTACAACAAATACACCTCAATCAAAATAAACTAACAAAAAATAATGTTTTAAAATAATGTTTTATTATGAGTAAAAAAGAGTAGCATATAATTACTTATCGGAAGCCTACTACACACAAATAATTTGACAAACAATTAAATTACACTATTAGATACATATTTATATATCACGATCTTTTTTTAATGTAGAAAGTAAAGTTTTGGCTATTTTGAAAAAAATAGAAATATTATACTTATATTTTAGGTTTTCAAGTTCCTTCAGAGGTTCGTAAATCATGTTAATGGTATCAGTTGGTATTACACCACTCCGTCTGAATTAAGCAAATGATCCACAACTCACCCTGGAGGAGACACTGCCTGCCGCGGAGGGGGGAGTTCTCGCTCTAACAGCACCACCACCTCCTCCCCTCGACGAGGGACTTGCCGACTTCCTACTGCCACCGCTGTGGATGATCCTCGGATAGAGACCACCGGAGGAGGGCGTCATATTGATCGAAGCATCCGACAGTTCGTAGGACAGTCGACTCATCTCCCCGCTCTGGCTATTTGGAGTAAGCGGACGCTCCACCAGATGATCCATCTCATCCTTTTCACACTCGCCCTCCTCAAGTTCCTCACTTCCCCCACCATCATCATCGTTGGAGGAGGAGGAATCCAAGTTTTCGTCGTCGTCCGAGACGAGTTGGTCCCGCGAGCGGATTTCACCCGCAATGTTGCAGCTGTTGACGGACCGGCGTTGCTGTTTACTTCTGCGTGCTTCGTCATAGCTGGGTGGTGGTGGTAGTTGTGCTTCTGTCTGGTTTTTGATGCCACGTCGGGTAGTTGCTAAGGGTGACGACGACGAGGCAGCAGTAGTGTGGCTGTAGTAATCGTTAGTATGGTGATCGTTGCGAGAGGGGGGTGCCGAGGCCTCTAGTTTAACGTGTTGACCTCGTCTGGGCATAGCTGGCGACACAGTCTGTATAAGACAAACATATAAATCCAATGAATTCTATTTTTTGCAGAATAAAAGTTTGTTCACACAAAATCTGAAATAATTTACAGTTTGGAAATCTGTTCACAACGCTTTATACAAACAATATTGAAAATAAAAGTTATTTATATAGAAATTATGTCAAACAATTTGTTGTTTGATACAATGTGAGTAAAAATTTAAGACAAACAGCAATTTAAAAGAAAGTTCATAATTGTTTAAAATATATTCACTTGTGCAAAATTGTATGGTAGTATATAACATTATGTAGATATAGAATTCATGTCATTAATATTGCATAAAGTAATTATGTATACTTTAACCTATTCTTAAAATTCCAACATACTAAGAGACACGCCCTGGTACAGACGTAAATTTTAAGAAAACATAATATGTTTGAATTTGGTGTGAATAAACCTTTACTAGCCTACGTCATATTGTAATATAGACTCGTGAAATTATAATATAAGTATCATAGTTGTCCTTTTATTGGAGTTATTACTAAAGATACCTATTCATGATATATCACTAACTGACTGATAGTTTGTATTCCCATAAAGGTTAAAAGCGATAAACAAAAGTAACACATATATTTATGTAAACACACCCTTATATCTAAAAAAAATTAAATCATTTGTTTATAATATGTGAACCAAGAATCCACTAATTTATTTCATTTAAATTCTTATCAATATAATAATTGAAAATACGTATGAAAAATAACTAGTTTTAGTCATTTTAAACAATTAATTATAACAAAATGTTCAATTAATATTTATAATAATATAATCATTAATATTTTATAGTATAGATAACATAATACGAATTATATCCATATATGACCTTATTTGATTACACAGAACAAAAATATATTAAACATATACTGAATATTTTCTATTATTATAAAACAATATAATCATCACCAACCGAAAATATTCGAGTAAAAATTATTCTTCTATGAAAGTAATTCAATCGCTAAAATAAATAAACTTTTACAATAGAATGTAAAATAGAATACAAAATAACTAAGAACTAACACAAATAACATTAAGGGCAATTAGACTTTCAGTTGTTGTTAGACAATAATCGTAGATAAATTGGATAAAACATTTGCTTGAAATTCAATATTTAAGCGCATAACCTCTGATAAAAAGTAATAACTAAAGTTATTTTAAAATAATATTTTACTATTATTTAAAGAATACCATAAGCATATGACTATTTATTACACAATAAAACTACAAACACAAACAATAACGAAGGCATAATAAACATAGAAGTTAGTGAAAACATTGAAAGAGTAAGAGAAGCATGTTTTATTATAAAAAAAAAGGAATTAAAAAACACTGTACACAATATCATTAACATAAATACGTAGTATAATACATTATCTACACAAACAGACGTAAAATATACAACATCACTAAAAGTCAAAATGGTCCTCCTCTCCCTCTATATCATATAAATCCTCGTCAGTGTTAACTGTATCCTCCTCCTCCTCCTTCACTTCGTCTTCCCCCTTCATCATCATTTGTGTGTTGATCACTCTCTCCAACTCCCGGATATAGTGCTGACTGGTCCCCCCGCCACCCTGGTCCTCCTCGGACACCGGCAGCCCCCTCGGCTCAGGATCCAAATCGAGGTCCACCGAGTCATCGCCGTCCCACTCCTCCTCCGCATCAACAGCCTGATTGTATTTGTGCCGCTGGGATCGAGCGTGCCCTGGGGTCTCACAGTCGAGCAGGTAGGCCAGGAAGCTGGACCCGATTTCCGGAACAGCTGCCGCCCCAGTGGTGGCAGACTTCGCGGTCCCCTTCTCCGCCTCGCGACATCCTGCTTGAAGAGGCACAAATTGAAAGTAACTCACTAACACTGTTGTCGATTTGGTTCCTTTAGTGGAAAGGTTCAATTTAGTTAAGCAGTTAGTTTTCATTTTAATGGTACCGTTAAAATTATTAATAAAATGTTTATGTCGAAATCATTATTATAATAATCGAAATACTATTACGTAAGAAATTTTTTATTTCTAAAGAGGTGAACAATGGTTGCTCTCCAAATCAAACATTCACCTGTCATTTTATAGCTGATTTTTCTTCATTACTATAAAAAAATTGTATATCACGAGACCAAATTATAATGTAATATTTAAAAGCAAATCTCACCAAAATTGTAACGTAAAACGTAATAACCTTTTTCTGGTGATGAGGCCTTTTTTGGACTTTTGAAAAGGTGGTAAAATAGTAAGTGGTATCTCACTGAAAATTGCGTTAATAACCCTATGTTATAAAGTCATATCCCAGGTGAACTGGGAATATTTCAATAAATTTTAATGAATGAATATTTATCATTTTTAGTACCTAGATGAAGCCAATAAGATTTTCGAAGCCCTCAACAATCAACTCATATGTATTCAGATCGAATAACACTCGCAGATAATTCCCTTTCAATGCTGGACTTTAAATTCCGTATTGGCTAACAACGACAAGTAACTTTAAATTTCTACCAAAAAACGTCAAAAAACTACTCTTCACACATGAAGCCTCAGCACTTCCACTGTGAACCAAATACAACATCGCCCGCAACGAAATGGCGAGAGGATTAAACAGATGCACACACGACGAAAACAAGCAAAAAATGAAGGATACATTTGAGAACCTTCTACTCTCAAACTGCTATAGCAAAACCGATCTCAAGAAAATCCTCACCATCAGGAATAACGGAACTACCCCCAGAGACAACCAACCACGAAGCTAGCATACTTCTATTTTCCATACATCAACGAAAATATTGATCTTAGAATACGAAAGATTTTCAAATCATAAAACCTCCCTGTGCGTATCTACAGAAAATTTTTCACCTTACGCAACGCCCTTAAGAAATGTAAGACCCCCACTGATTTGCAATTTAGCAAGCTGCAAATTACAGAACCGCCTGTGCCTCGGTAAAAACTGTGTCTACTCTATTAAATGTGACAAGTGCCACCAGGAATACATCGGAAGCAGTATACGAATGAGCACCTTTCTAACCCCAACTCCTCTATCTACAGACACACAAGGGTATGCAGAAGCCATTAAAATCGCACAATACGAGGGGGGTTCAATAAGTTCGCGCACTTGATATCAAAGAAAAATAGAATCAAAACATTATTTTAAACTACATAAACATCTAAGATATTACTGAAAATTTCAAATCAATATCTTTATGGATAGCTTCAGAATTAAAATTTTAAAAATTGAAGTCAAAATAAGGTAAAATTGGGTCCAAAAATGAGTTTATTGACTAGTTAAAGAGATTTTT
>JAUZND010044623.1:0-20418 GCA_034780555.1 Coelogynopora nodosa | reverse complement strand
GGGTTGGAGCTCCATCTTGTTGGAAATGACACGATAGATGTACCCCTTTATCTGTGAGAGCAGGTATGAATTCATTAAAGCGACAGGTACAGCGACAACAAATGCTATAGAAGTTTTCCCATAGATTTCAAATATTTAAAATTTCTAAAAATACATAAATGTATTTTAGATATATGTTTCATAAAATATATGTCGTTGTAACTTATGAACCATACTGTAGATTATAAAAATGCAAGTATTGTATACAATCGTCTAATCATTAGAATCGTACACAACCGAAGATAATACCGAAATCAAAATAGACAATATATCGTATACAAGCCCTAAAGATTTCTTGGTGATGGGGAAGGGGGTGTTTTTCCGATTATTAAAGAATTAACTAACGTTAGTTAATTGCGTATAGATGCTATTGAATGGAATTGGTTTCAACTCTGGACATTTTCAAGTGGTCTTGCCAGGTACACCGTGTCATGTTTGTTATATAACACCAGAATTCTGCTGCTCCAATTGATAGGACTCCTGTCCCTCACGCTACGGCTACGTCCCCTACCCCGGCGGTCTCATCAGTCTCGACGGGACCAGTCAACTAGGCACCATGGAGACCAGCGCCACCATAAATGAGGGCTGCTCTCTGGGCCCGACCTACAGCGGCGGCGGTGGAGGCGGCAGCACAATCACTTCGGGAACGATGGGCGGTGGTTCATCGATGACGGGGGGGAATCTCACCGGCGGCGGCGGGGGTACAAATCAACTGCGGAGCTCAGCTGGACAGCCTCTAATAGACGTCACTGCTACTTATCAAAGTAGGATCCCTCCCTCCCCCCCCCCCCCTTTTTTGTTGTTTTCTACCAATAGATTATATACGATCAAAAAGTGGAGATTGTTTTTGATAAATTAGAAAAGCCACTTTTATTAATTTATTTACGGAAAAATTTTCATGAAAAAAATGGTGTGAGTGTTCGACAATAAAGAATCGCTTTTTTAAAACGTTTTTATTTATAATCGGATCATATAAAAAAATCTTTTATAATTCTTCATTATGTGATTATAAAAAAATATTTTGCTACTTTAACATAGTAAAGTAGGTAAATAATAGAAATTCTGTAATTTTTCTTATTATATTATTAAAGAGTTATTTTTGAGAGTTACCATATTGACAAAATAGATTTCGTCCCTATAACAATATCTTTGTATTTGCCATTGATATTCAATTATAAAAATTATAAATTATAGGCAGTTGAAATTATATTATTGATAATAAGACAAAGACGCAGTTATATAGATGTATACAGTTAACCTATATAATATATATTAATTTATTTAAATATTCAAAAGCGTCAAAATAAAACAATTACATCTGCCGTATATTTGAATATAATTATAATGCTATAATCTAATAGATTGCGTCCGATTTTTTCTGCTGCTATATAATAATTTTAATTAATTATAAAATACAAACACTACAAATTAAAGCGATTTCCAATAGCATACAATAAAACAATGTTTTGTTTATGGCTGGTGATTCTATTAATTTGATGACATCGATTTCAGTCGTTTATTATCGGGCCGAAATATTTTATCGGAACATACAAAAATGTAATAACAACAAATAGATTATAAATATGTTTCTGTTTTTAGTTTGAATAATTAAATTGTTGTAGACATAGTAATAGTGGGTATATTTAACAATATATATATTATAGTTCAACTTTCCTCATTACATTTTCTTTCTATATTATATTTTAATTGCTGGCTGTCCACTCAATATCTAACCGAAAATTCTGAATTTGTGCTTGACATCACAGTGTATACTACATATATTATTATATTAACTATTACTAAATATTGAAATAGCTGTTGCGGATATATATATTTCAAAATAAATAAACTGCTAATTAATATAACGTTTATGTTATGGTCATGTCTTAATGAGCTTTTTGAGCTCTTCTCAATATTATTATGTTCACAGCATATTCATACTACTCGATTTCTATTTTAGTAGTAATAAATTAACATTCAAATTTTTATACCAATATTATATAGCGATCAACAAAAATGTGAGTACATTCAAGGACGACATCAAACGTCAGCAAGTTCTGGGCACTACGAGCACACTTCAAGACCGTCGTTACACGGATTCATTCCCCTCCGAGTCCGTGTCAAACTACCGGCCCAAGTACTCCACCGCGGGAGCCTATGAAAGCCTTCTAGCCGGGGTGTCATCGAAGGCTGGCTCCTCGGCAACGACTAAAGGAGCCGGCGGTCAAAGTGTAACATTTTCCAACAGCAAATCCATGTCAGACTTTTCCTCTTCGTCTCTGCCGAGGCAACAGCAGCAGAGTCTAATTGACGGCGAACGTCTCTCGCCGATTCGTGAAACCTCGGCGGACGTCAATGGACAGAAGCAGCAGCAGCAACTTTCGGGCAGCTTCTATAAGGACTATTATTCCACTCAGAGCAGGCGTAAGCCCGCTCCGAACAAGGCGTCGCATAACAATGGCACATTTTACAGCGCCAGTTATGTGTAGCTGTTGTAGTCATTTCATACTACGGTATAACTAACATAGAAGAAAACAGCCAGCCGTTTGCAATTCAATATATATATATACCACTCAATTTTGTTCTATAACTATTTCCAAGAAAACCAAATTTCTGTGTGACTGTACAGTTATTTTAAATTATATATTTGTAAGTTTTGTGTCGAAATCCACGTCTAAGAACATCTTCTATTGCCTCAATTTTCATCACTTTTGACACCTATGTATATAATGAATTCGTCGTTACCCTAGTTAAACCAGTATTTTATCGTTTCTTTCATCCGACACAATCTACATATAGTATACATGAGTAGAAAATTCAATATATTTTTAAACGAAACGATACTATTTATATAAAGCATTATTTTAATTGTATTATTTATAACCATAATTCTATAATAATGTAAATATTTTTGAAAAAATTGAGCCAGTCATAAACTTTTTAAAAAAAAGGAATTTTCCTATGTATCTAACCAGATACCGTGAAATTTAAAATGCGGACTATTTTAAGCACAATTAACTGCTAATAAATAAATACAAAAACGCTTACATCACTTGCTTCGTAGTCGGTCATTATTTTTAGTAATCTTTTTGTTTATAGCATTTTGATAAGCTACCAAATTTGTAATTTAGTAAAGTTATTTATTTTCTGTTTAATTTTAATTCAGTCTAGATAACATCGAAATATTATCAACGTTCCATATAATAAGAACACAACGCACAACGAAAACGAGATTATATTAAAAAAATGTTTGCTTTAATTTCAATTCAAAATACACATCTTTACACAACAGTTAAAGTAAATGTTGTTTTCTTATTGGTTTATACTAGTATGTTTTGTTTTTATATGTAACCCCACTGACCTGTATCTGTGTACAGCATTTAGATGTGTATATAAATAAATACCCCCGGTATAATTGTATTGTGAATTTTTCTTTTCCAACTATTATAGAGAGAATATTTTTCTATTTATTAAACAGAAACTATATTTATATAGAAAATATAACACAACATTACAAGTGTCAGTTAAGTATTATCAGGCAGCAAAGCATGATACAGTATATGCAATCTGTAAGTTGAAAAACATAGTGAAAAAAAATTAAAATATAAAGACATATATATTAATATAATATGTGTGTGTACAGTATTTAAATATAAAAATTATTTTCAAACAAAGATAACAATTTGACTCGTATATACAGATACGTCGGAAAAGGGGGGGACCGGGGCACGACCCCCTAATCACAAATTGGACTTTCTTTCAAACGTAAATGAAAAAAAGATTTCGCAAGGCTCTTAAATGTCAAAATCTGTTATAAATATATTTCTGTTTTTGCATATTTAAGGGGCGTTTAAATACGTTTTACATTCTTCCAGAACCCAAAAATAATTACGGAGGACCTATTTGCCCCCCGATGTTGAAAACGTTCCAACAAGCCTAATATATATATATAACTAATATAAAAACAGAATTGGATAGAGGTATACAATTTGTATATAACAAAATAATCAATAATGTAAAACTAATGTGTACAAGCAGTGCAGTTGTCAAATGAAATAAAGATTGGCCCCCAAAAAGTATTCTGTTGAAAATACAGCCCCGGACACTGTCCGATACGAGACTCTGAATCAAAATCCTCATTATTGATTAATTAATGCAAAACAGGCGCCAGCTCAGCGTCGATAACAAAATAGAGCTAGGAATGAACAAAACATATAAAAACATAGCTGCAACGAAATTATAATAATGATCTATAATAATGTGGTATACGTATAACACAGCTTTGTCCAAACTACTTAAAAACAGTAATTTGATTAGAGTCGAATGTCAGATAACACATGTACAATACAATACATCTGCATATTATATAAATAGCACAAATCAGTCGAATACAGTTAATAAAAATCATGCAAAATGGAAACAATTAAAGATTTTCGTTTCAAGAAATAAATGAGTGAACTTTCATAAAAAAAAACTATAGCTTGATCCATCATGACTGATGCAAGAGACGCTAAAGAGGTATTTACAGCTGTTCTGAGACGTTGATAAAACGACTATAATATGAAATAGATAAAAGATATGTGTTCACAAGGGCATAACAAATGTGGGCACTATTACGGAAAGGATCCTTTTTTCAATGAAAATGGTTAGATAGACGGGTGAAAAGTAAGTAAAATAAAAAACAGCTTATTATGAAACTATATATATTATATTTATTATTACTATTATTTATTTATTACTATTATATATATATCTCAAAAGGATGCGCTTTCAAGATTTTGAAATACGGGATGATTTGGAACATCGTTTGCCGACTGTCTCTCAGTTAACGTGAAACTTCATTTATTATCTAATTAAAAGAAAACTATTAATTCAAATTAATTTGTTTATCTATAGTATCGTGAATAAATAATTTGTAAGCGCCTTCTTTAAATGGAAGTTTCACTTTCGAATTTTTAATAATAACTAATGTGTTATTATAAATTTTATTGTAACTTATTTTTTACGGTCTATTTAACCATTTTCACTGAGAAAAAATATCTACTTAATGCCTGTATTTTAGCGTTTCCATAATAGCACTGACTTAAAATTGTATACAAATATTAATCTTTCTACGATTATAAAAAATGTTTAAACGAATTGTTTAAACGAATTTACTCGAATTGTAATGAATATGGACGCAATAAATACAAATTAGGTAAATTAAAATACTGGCAATGCAACCGTAATTGACACATAGTCTATTCACAACATGGAAGCAATCACAGTACACAAAGTATGGGAGTATGATTTGAGCAAATTCTGAATTAAAATGTATAATAGCCATTACTAAAAATCCAGAGCTAACAAAGTTGGTCCCAAATTAAAGTCAAGTTCGATGCGGCAACATTGGTGTGCGGCGAATTGAAATGGTTCCGTAGGAAATATCCTGGAACAATTTTCATTTCGGGCAAATGAACAAAAAGATTTACAACATATAACATAATTTCTGATGGGGGGGACAAGAAATAAACAAAAAAACGCTATCAAAAGAAAAATGGTTTTGTCAATTTTGATAGGATATATGAAAGTTATTCTCAAATAAGGACTATTTCCCAGTTTGTTGCCACTTTTTCCAGTACTTTCGGTATTTCCAGTTCGTGGACACACTGTTCTATATATATATATATATACATACACTATAAATAATAAAAAATAAGCTTAGCATTAGATGTATTCTCTCTTATCAATACCATCCGCTAAATCTAAATCAGACAGGAAGGGCGTATCTCCGATGGTTGGGGTGTTGAGCAGACTGGTGGGTGTTCGCGCCAAGTAGGAATTGTCATAGAGGCGATCGGGGACTAGCAAACGGGAGGGGGAGTTAACAAATGATCAAATCTTCGTGAGGTTGGTTACGCAATCTGTGTGTTAATAATTGTTGATATTTTATACAGTTTATACAGACAGGCCATGTGGATTTCTTAATTAACAGGCGAAATCGATTAAATATATGAAAATCTACTATAAGCAGCTTATTTTAATATAATATTTATATAATGTGATAAAATTAATATTTTTCATTAAATAGTATATATATAGTCTTCTTAGATGTAATAGGTAAACTGTAATATATAATCTGTATAGTTTTCCCTCTAGGTGTTTTATAAACGTATTATAAAAATCCGTTATCAGTAGTATATCTAAATAATAAAATTTACCGCTTTTTTAAATGTGGGAATATGTTTAAACAAATAATAATAAAACCTTTCAGGAAAATAAAGAAACAAAAGATTTGTTTTAAACCTTACATTCTGTAATAACTGCACTTTCATCAGAGTTTGGAGAAAATAATTGTACATTTCATAGATAATGATGTTATATTGCATGGATATTTTTATTAATTACATAACTTTTTAAATTTAAAGTCAGGGAAAACGTTTAACAAATTTTAAAATAAATAATATAGATTTTAAAAATATTCAATTTGATAAATTTAATTGGATTATTATTATATATTTTGCCCAATAAACAAATTATATAAAATAATATATGTGTAGTGGATATTTATATTATCAAATTTGTTCAAATGTAATTCTTCGTTTATTGATTGCTTAAGCAATACTGATGGCCTACCTAAGTATTAAACATTTAAATGTCAATTTGTTAAAAATAGAAAGTAATTCGCGGATGAGCAAAAACAAATTCAAAGGAAAATCAAAGAGAATTTTATAGAAAAAGACAGATGTAAAAACACCAGTTCTAAAAATATTTTGCATAATTGAAGTATCCGATAAATCAGAACATCTAGCAAAACAGACACTTAGTATGAAACATGCTGAACTGTAGTCGACTAATAAAACAATCGTCAACGAAAAAGGGGCCATGGCATGTATTTGATAAACCACAAACAAATGCATAGTCAGGATTTCAAAACGATTTTAGATAGTATAGCATGTGAAACAGTCAAAATTAAAAAGCGAAATAAGAATTCCAAATATTCGATGTATATTCATTCAACCTGTTTGAAACAATACCAACATTCGAAAAACCGTTTATCTTTAATTGTTATAAGTCTTCCCAATAAGTAAAATTTGTCTTTTAATCTCTTTCCGAGAGGTAGGGGGGGAAAAGAGTAAGGAATTTAACCCCCCTAAAAAACTGTTTGTTAGGTTTGGTATAGAGTCTTGACTACAACAAACATCGCAAAATTGAAAATGACTGTTAAATATTATTGGTCAATGCAATAAGTTTTTAGAAAATGTTTTAAAATAAAATGTATAATTTACACTATACTACTGTTAAAAAATAAGTAGTATATATATATTAATTTTATTAATTATGTTATAATACATTTTTATTACGCATCATACATGGAAATTTCCCGCACAGATGTCACCCCATCTAACGTAATACATATTAAATTTTACCAAATACTTACGGAACTACGATGTATGTCTAAAAGAACATTATAATGGTAAATTATCACATTCTATTCCAATCCTCAATACAACCACTAAACTTCACCAATCACAACCCAAATTAAATGTTGCACACGATTCGTTTATGAGTACCTATAGGGCCTACAGGGTGGCCGGGACTTTTCCAAATATTTTGACGGTTCATATTTTTGTTATATATATTATGGACCACATGAATAGATTCTATAAAAAATTCAATATCATATGTATTTCAAATAGAAATTGCACATTAATCTTAGGCGTAGGCTACCTAATTAAATATAGCCTATAAAGATTTGGAAGCATGGCCTATGAACATCTTGCTTCAAATTGAATTTCACATTCTATTTATTCAGATATTATACATTATTAAATTTAACTATAGAAAGCATGTAATAAATTGAAATTAAAATTAAGTAAGTAATAACTAAAGTAAATATAGATTTAGAACAGTTAACAGTAGCCTATCCAATAATTGAAATTGTCGTCACTCAGGTAGGCCTATATATTTCATATAATTATATGCATGATATCTTATATTATTATATATTAGTATTATATAATCGATACCTATATTATAATATATTCGGTATATTTTGAAAAGTGTTTTTATACCAATTTTTAAATGTTTGATAAATGCACGAAATAATTAACTGAAGTATTGTTTAAACAAAAATTACACCAAGGTTGTTTAAAAAGGAAGGAAATAATTTTATTTTAAATTTATAAATGATATAATACCATATATATTATTTATTATGTAATAATATTTTATATTATTTTATATTATTTTATATATTGTACGCTCCTTCATTTTCTACACAAATAATTAAATTAAAATATACATAGATTCAATAAAATGTACATTAACTCACAATAAGGCAATTCAAATTTAAAGCAATGAAACTTAATTTTTTTAATTTCAAATATTTTCTTTCGAGGTGGGAGTCAAACATTAGATTAATACTAAATCATGGTATAATCATTAGGCCTATTTATATATAGATCAAATGACTCATCATATTTCTCCTATTAGCTAACTTACCTTGCGCAAAATTTAAATCTTGAAGATTATGTACTTCATTATAATCCAGATTTGTTAAATATTTGTCTGCAGAAGTAACACAAATCACTTGTTCAGCGGAAAATTCTGGTAGACTTTCAGCCCCCTAAAAATAAATGTTGGTAATCGTCATTTGATTATTTATAATTACAACTATACAATTGTATACTGACACCAAACATTAAATAAATACATACTCAGTATAAATCTTATTCCAAAAGTATAATAAAAATCTAGCCATATATAGATAGGCTAGTAGGTCTGCTACTTAGATACAAAACACAATCTAAAAATAAAACGAAAATAATAAAATGACGTGCTCTCATTAATACTTTGCTTAATTCTAACCAGCTAAACATCTCATTGGCTATAAATGTTAGCCGTGACTCATCTCAGCAAAGATTACAGATAAGAAAGTGAATGAGAAATTACTTGAGCATTATCGAGGCACTGCTGCCCACGCATAAAACCGATTAATACACTTTAACATACAGAATAGGTATATACGCAAGGCAGCAACACACATTTACAGACGGAACATTTACAGATATTGTGTATATAATAAACAAACACGAGACAAGGCATGAAGTACTTTTTACACTGACCTGCTAATTATTGAGATGATAATAAGATAGTGTAATGTACCCTATATCTCGCAGAAATTATACATCCGCGGGGTGTTTTCAGTCCATTTTAAGTTGAGATTTAACTTTATAGTAATATTTAAAATATACAACGCTTAAGAGATTCAATGGTTTAATAAATAATCGAAAAAATATTTTTTAAACAATTTTAAAATATTCATATAGTGTCCATAATTCATAAATGCATATCGTACAATTGATCTCTGCATAATTTATTTTAACCGATACTTTGTAACCAATAACAGGAGTTATTTGAAGTGAAAATTAAACTATATGATTTATACAAAACATTCCGGGATTTATTTGAATATTATTATTTAATCCATAGGCCAACTAATTTTCCGGGAGTTATGATAGTTATCCCGAAAGCCGAACTTATACTTAAATTATAATTTAGATTTATTTATGATGTCAAAAGGTTTGTAAGTATAAATTGGTTATAACATTAATTGAATAAAAATATGTTCATTGATATTTTTAACAATACTTTTACTTGACTTCTAATTGCTTAAAAATATACAATATATACAATAAATTATTATTATTTATAACATATATTATTATATATACTATATAATAAAATGATATTATAATACAAGTTTAATGTATAAATTTTCCCTTCTCCAAATACTAGAGCGCGTTCGATCTTATTAGATCTCTTCAGTAGTATACGTATGTTATTTATGTAGTTATTTGACAATAGGATAATTATAAACATAACTTTTCATCTTTCTTGGGCTAAGTATGAATTACAGTATATTATGTTATGCATTATATTTGAATACTTTATTTTGCTTTGGACTAAACACGGACTCAAAAATATGAAGCATTTAATCCTGTGTCACTGTCCACTCAGTCATTTGTATTTTGTATGATTTAAACTCTCCAAACTCTGAACTGAAGAGAAAGTTTGAGCGTGAATCAAAATTTAGTTTAAACTATAAAATAATTAAATATTTCAAAAACGTGTTCAACAGTTTAACTTATAGCCGACATCAATTCAGAAAAAGTTATTTTAAATATTTTAATAAATAATATTGACAATTAAAATGATTTCCGAGGTACAACCATAAGCTTTAAGGATAATGATGTAATTTTGGGTATTTTTAAAAAACAATCGCCTAGTGTTTACTTTTCGAAAGGGACTCAAAATTAATATAATAATAGTAAACATATTATGATATGATTACATGTTAAAACCCTTAGTCTCACTGAGTTAAAAATGCAGGGAAAAAAACTGTATTAAAAAAGGGATCTGTCAATTAATCAATGTGCATACAAAAGTAAAACTAGTAATAGTGCAAAACTAATTTAACAATTAATACTAACAAGATACCTATAATATGAATACAACAGCTGGAAGATATATACAGAGCCCATATATGGAAGAGGTGACAGATCATAGCAACTAACGCCAAGTGAGTGCAATATTATTTTCTACTGTGCAATGACAGTTACAGCCTGCTGGCTGTTGGCAAGGCTGACATATGTAGCGTGAGAGAGAGAGAGAGAGAGATTGGTACTTTAGAATTCCAACTATAAATATCCAATCTGACTCAACGGCAATCGTATTCCAGGAACTCCGAGTTATCTGTGCACGTAGCGTAGGCGGGGTTCATTGGCGATCATTTTCTCAATGGGTTGTACTGTTAGTATAGTTTAGATTCAATTTGATTCGTATTTCATTTTATTGCAAATAATTACAGACGAGTAGATCGGAAATCCATCAGAGACATTTGCAGCAGTATAATGCATAAAGGAAAATACTAAGTACAGATGAAGACAAAACACCACTACTATTTTCTACAAAACTGGATCAAAGTAAATGTATTTTAGGTTCCTTATAATAATAGAATTGTATATATATATACTATAACAGATGACTCGTATTGTTAGCGTGCATAAAATTGGGTCTAGTTTATGTTATTTTTGTAATCACTTTACGGAAACAGAATAGTTGAATTGAATCTACACTTATAAACACATCGTGACGTCCGTATAAGATACTAATTCGTCGTTGCATACTTCCTCACTGGTTATGCTGCTTTTATATGTTTTCTTTTGATTATTTTACTAATTGCCACTATTTAATGGGAGCAATGTAAATTATAAAATATTATTAAAATATGGAATAGATGAGTCATACATTTTCATTACTTAATTTATACCTGGCAATATTGTCTAAATATTAATACAGTCAGTATTCAGTATTGCAATTATTTTGCCGCAGTGCTTTCATATCTTTTTCGGGCAGCACAAAAGCTATAACAACCAATTAAAAGGGAAAAGCTTACGGAAATAACACTTCGCATCTTTTGCACCGATTCGGGAGTGTCATGGATATTATGCAGACGAGCAGCTGTGGAATGGAATGGAAATGATCAATGTAATGCATACAAGAATAAAATCAATAAAGTCTTACCGGTTTCATATAAGCGAATAAAATCAACTGTTGTAATGTCGTATTTTGAAATGGAAGTTTAATCGATATAATCAATTAAAACATTAAACTTACTTGAACTTACATACTTGCGTATAGATCTAAATGATCTTATATTAACTATTTACATATCTCTCAAAGTTTTCACAAATGTATACTAAATGTCAAGACACAGTGTGCCAAGGTGATGACACTATATAGATATATCAGTAAACGTCACTTACCACTAGAACCGGCGCCTCCGTTGACTTGATTCATGGAACCTTTCCGGGGATTGTCCAGATCAACGACCATGTGTGGAACCTGACTGGCGCACCCTTCGCTACTGGAAGGACCGGCATAGTCGGGAAATAGCTACAAACCAAAGTAGAAATTTATTTAAGTTATGTCATGAATCCAATTAATAATTTATAATAAACTGTCAAGGTTAGAATTAAGGCGTAAGTTCAAAACAGGTGACATAAAAATTAACAATACTGTTTTTAAATTCTAATAAGTTTTACTTTTAGTTTTGTTCATTATATTAATTTGAATAAAATTGTATAAAGTCCACAAAAACCTGGTTGATAAAAATATAATTGATATAAAATTTCCCAAAAACATTTTTCAAAAAAAAGAAGATTATAAGCCTCTTTTAAATGATATGGTGCATGTGGTAAAATTTTTTGTAAATGCCAATTTAGTACAGTAATTGTCAAATGCCTTTACCGCCACTTTTTGTATTTGCTTAAACTGCCAATATCACATAATACTATATATATATATGTTGTATATTATAATTAGATCCCTCGAGAACAACACCGATTCTATATGCCGCACCAATATACACAACTACAATGATCTACGAGCTACAGACGGGCTGCTCTGAGAATAAAAATAATACAGTTACTAAAAATATATTATTAATATATAAGACTACTCCTATTTACTACTTACATATTTAAAAAATAATAATATGTTACGTTATAATGTGCACGATAAAACCAATTCAACTTTTGAGAGCATTTATTTTACACATTTATAAATTTTAGAAATATTAATATTAATTGACACAGGATATTTGCACTGGACAAAACGTCCCCAAAATGTCCCCCATTTTGAATTTAGATCAATTACCTGATTATATAGGTGAAGTAGGTCATATTGTATTCACACTACGCATCACTTTGTGGATATCATTTGAATAGTTATTTAACTAGTCTCTATTTACTATAGAGGTAAAGAAGTTCAAAAAATTATAGCAATCGTGTATGGAAATATTCAGTTGTCGATTTCCACCGCAAGATAGAACCTCTAATTTGAAGAAGAAAAGAAATTATAGAAAGTTTTGTCGGAATATCTTAATATCAAATTGACATGTATTCAATAATTATGTCCGGAAATCATCATATACACTACATGTCTATAGGATAACGTATTAGCATCTATATTAACTAGATAATGTGTCATAATATCATACAAAAACTGATTAGATGTGATGGATATTCCTTCAAAAAAGTTGTATTAGAGAACAAGCCCCAGAACACCAGTCCACCTTCCCTCTCACGTGTACATCTTTTTACCAGTTATGGATAATATTACAGAATTGAACTGTTTTCAGCTCCAAAAAAACCCGTGAAACCAGGAAATATCACACCATGGCATGCCTGCGTAAGCATTTATAATATACTAACCTCCGTTATCTTATTGGCGGGCAGTATACGCTGCAACTGTTGGTCCAGCACTTTCTGCCTCTCCTCCTCGACCTCCTCCGAGTTGTCCTCAATGTCTTTCAACTCGGGGCTTGTATCCTCGGGCGAGGTCTCCTGTTGCCCACCTCTCGACTTCTTCCGCTCGTTCTGGAGAATAGTCTGTTTCGAAGTGAAACATAAGAGTGGTGTACAGCACAAATATGGGATTTTGAATTAAACAGGTATTGTTTTTATATCTTGAGATTCAGCACGGTTGACATTAGCTGGCTGCTAGCAGGCCTATTTAGGTTTTTTTAAAGATCTATTTTGACTTACCGACGGGGAAGGCCGATCGAGGTCACCCATAGGTTTATTATTCTTTCCTCCGTAAAAACCTTATTGATATTGTGTTTATGTGATTGAAATGTGTTTAATTCAAATATGAATCTAATATGAAATATTCAAATAAAAGTTTAATATAAAATTTCATTATTCAAATATCAAATGTAAATATTCAAAAATCAAATAGAAGTAATATAATTCTTAAAAGCAGGTGTGAACAGGTGTCAACTAGGCGTAATATTAACCATTGATATAAAAATCTACTAAAATCAATATATTCTGAACTGATTAAATCTGTTAGTATTATTTCAGTCAGAAAGGAATTAATGATAAGCATAATCGCAGATAATTCAAATTATACATCTCCTGGCTCAGGGGCGGATCCAGGGGGGTGATTAGTCACCCTTTCACAAATGAAGTTAGACTAGATAAAAATACCTTTTCTGAAAGTAATATTAATATATTAATGTTTTTGTTGTAAGAATAAAGATAAAACAGAGCTAAAGAATATATGAAATCCAGTCTTTTGAAGTTAAGGTTTTTCCGTTTTGTAATATTAGAAGGGTCGCTGCAAATTCGAGCGTGTTTAGTTTATGCAGAATTTAATTTAAAGTGTATTTTATTTGACCAAATAGTACAATTAAATATAATAATAGAACAATATCTCATTAGGATTACTTATACTATAACTCACATAAAAATTATAAATAATTTTTTTACAACCTATAACTTTTCCATGAGAATTCTCGGCTACTAATAATCCAATGATGTCCATCATTCCAATGACCCTTCAAATTTGTAATCTAGTCAATCGCGAACTTCATCGTCAAAATACGGAGGAGCTTGGTCAATTATTAGAAGTAACATTGGATCACATTGTCAAGATTTATGTGGACCGATTTCCTACAAATGACGTAGAAATTAGCTGACGATTATCATAATATCTCACAGAAGAAGGACGACAGACGCAAGGTGTATTAATTAAATACAGTTCTGATTGCAATTCAATTTTGGGAACTAATTTGATACATGGTAAATGTTCGCAGGAGGTTGAGTGTAAAATTTTGTATAGTTGATAAACACTGATATTACTACTATACTCTGAGTTAATTGCTGATATACTATATAATATTACTTTGGAAATTCCACAGTCTATTTTTAGAAAATGACAGAGTACATAATGTTGTTGTAAATAATGATATCACTATATTATCTGCGTTGATTTGACCAGACTATTTTTAACTAGTTACTTGTTAGGTAAGTGTGGTTACTTCTGGCGCACCCTAACATTGTAATGAGATAAATAGGCTGCAAACATTTTATAAAAGAACATAGTGGTATAGTTTAGTATAGATTAACTTTAGATATATTTGAGACATTTTGGAACATTTTGAAAAGTGAGTTAGTGCAGTGACATCAACATGTTTTAGTGAAAATGTTAATTAATTTTTTAATACAAAATGAATTTCCATTATTTGCAAATTTATTTTTGTGGCAATTTCGAAATTCATCTCGGATATTACTGTTCAATTGCTCTAAATTTTTAGTTTGATAGAATTTCAAGATGTTTTTTTAATCTATATCTACGGTTTAACATTTTGTGACGTCATTATTAAAAAAAATTATATTTTAGACTAATTTTATTTAAAATTTACCTCCTTGATCATATATAACATGTTTTGTGTCATTTTCCATTTTCAATGTTTCTGACTTGAGTCCATGTTATATAAAGCATATGAATTAAAAACCATTACAATCCATATAGTGCGGTTTTTAACCAGAATTTTGTTATGAATCAATATCTCTTCAATTTTTTTTTTTAATTAATATTAAATTTATTCAACTGATACAACTCAAATTGATCTATATAGTGTTTAACCATTTGAAAATGCCCAATTTAGATATGTAACAAACAAGCGCTACGTTTTGATATAAAAGGATTTTTTATTACCTACTTAATTTTATCACTAGATATTATCAAAAAGAAACAATTTATAAAAAATTATATCATTTGTGTTTTTGGACAAAAAAATGACGTCATTCATTGACGCCAAATAATACATTGATTGTTTAGGTTGGCCTATCCACTGATAATGAAAGCAAATCAGTATGATGTGCATTCGTTTATTAGTTTATTATTTATTAGTCAAAACTGTCACACATACCGACACTTAATGCTGTCAGCTATTTTTAGTTTCGAGATATTACCGATATCAATGTGAACCATTGACACATATGTTCACACCACAGACATGTCATGATACCAATCATGCACTGGTGGTTATCATCACACCGACTAAATATAAACACGGCTGGCTATAAATAGACATCTGAGTCAGAGGTGTATATCGTGCTGGTTAAGCAACAGAGACGGAGGGTCTAAAGCAGGCTAAAAAATATAAACAAGTACAGCTGATACATAGGAGCTAAAGCAGAGTGAAAGGTACAAACGAGTACAGCTGATACATAGGAGCTAAAGCAGAGTGAAAGGTACAAACAAGTACAGCTTAAGCAGAGTGAAAGGTACAAACAAGTACAGCTGATACATTTAAACTAAAGCAGAGTGAAAGGTACAAACGAGTACAGCTGATACATATAAACTAAAGCAGAGTGAAAGGTACAAACGAGTACAAACGAGTACAGCTGATACATATAAACTAAAGCAGAGTGAAAGGTACAAACGAGTACAGCCGATACATAGGAACTAAAGCAGGCTAAAATGTACAAACATACCATTAACCATTTGGGATCTCCAAGCATAGAGCTTTGTTTTGATTACGTTATACCTAAATATAGCCTGTTTAGATCATTAAGACGACAAAGACAGTATTGACCTAAATTGTATAAACAAGTACAATAGCATAGATATATATATTAGTTTGCGTGGGGTGTGGTTTAGATATTTATAGACATGATTCAAGATATTCATGATTTTAAATAATTATTATATGCTTTGCTAATCAACAATCATTAGCATCAACACATCAATCGATATGTTTCAATGAAAGTAAACCGTTTTATTTAACGAAACCACAGCATGTCGTCATCAATGGCTCTGCCGGATATATTGTATACAACTAACTTACTATCCCAGTTAAATTAAACTGAATATATATACATTATATATAATATAGAAGAAATGCATTAGATATGTATAACACACATTTAGCATACCTTTTAGTCAATCTGTTTTATATGATTTATACATATATATATCTGTTTTATAATATGTATGACTAGGCGTTGTATACACAATAATATGCAATAATGAATTATCATTGATAATTTCGAGCAGGGTGTTCGCGGTTTTGCCGCGTCCCAATTGTTTCAATCATAAACATAAATTTAAAAGCGATTTGACTCCCAGTTCACCCACACTCCAACCTATTCAATAATAGGTATTTTCACTCAATTTAAATTGTAAATGACAAAAAGCATAAATAAAAAAGCATGTTTAACGCAGACAATTTTTTGTGACGCTAAGTTTTATACCTACAAATATAAAATCTTAAAAAAGCTAATTACTTTAACTAAATTAAACGTCACAGCCCTTGTGACTGGACTAACAATAAGTTGTTGTGATTTTATAAAACAACAAAAATTAAACTATATTTTTAAGGTCTTAACCTATAATATTTATAATGTTGTGGATATGAGAGGGAGGGTTTGTAGAAACACAGGGTAGCCCTATTACATTTTTGGGAATTCAAGGTTGCCAAATTTGTGTTATTTTTACTTAAACATAGTTTCCTGTTGTCTTACATTTCTTCAAATTTGTCTTCATTTTGTGGCAAAATCACAGGCATATAGTACTGTAATTAGATAGATTACTTAGCATTTTTGTTCGCCCAATTATCCACTGAAAAACAAACCAAAATTCTTGGTTCTCCCCAAATCGCATCAAGGCGGATCAGACACCGTTGCTGCTGCAGCAGAGCAGCCTGACCACAACTCACCCTCTCCATATCCGCACCAGTTGTCGCGTTGGTGTGCCCCTCGTGATTGGCGTAGCGCAACAGGACCTCATCCATGTCAGCCCCGGAGGAAAACGTATACAGTTTACCTCCATCGTAGAAAATCATTGCCATCTTTATGTTGCACAGTATGCCCACCTCGTAGCCCTTCTTCTTGATTCCCTCAAGACGCTTTTTAAACGTGACCTGAATTCAAAATAGAAGTCACGGAACGATTTACAATAATTCACAATCCTTCAGATTTCAATCAACATCTCGCTAGAGATTTTAAATCATTAATAAATACGAAACATCAATAATTAAATAAAAGAGTAATGTTAGAGATTTACACACTGAATATACATGGCCAGTATTTAAATAATTGAATTCAATTAATTGATTAATTGAATAAGTCATCAGATAAATTATGATGAAACTAATTAAATTTATAAATTCCACTTTTTTTCAGATAATGTTACCTTGCGATTCCGATTATCTTTGATGAAGTCCATTATTATTTTTTTACGACCCATGATGTACTTTTTCTAGCAAACTGGTTGGTAAAAATCTGTAAAAGAGATAATAGGAAATTATAATGAACATCTATCAATTAATATATTTTGTAATATTATTTAGACACTCCTCTCCCAAATCAAATAAGGAGGCATTTAAATGCTATTAAATAATTTGTATGTTTTTCCATATTTGTATTATATTATAAAAATAGTTATACAATCATATTTATTCAACCCATGTCACAGATTCTGTAAATTAAATGATTCCACAAATATATTCAAATTGTAAATAATTTTATTGTTATCAATTGTATGTTTTATGTGCAACAATAAATTAATAAGCTTGCAAAACATATTTATCAAAACATTCAATAATAAATTAGAAATTATCAAACTATTTTATTTAACAGTTTAGGTATTAGTTGCAATTAGGTTATTAAATCTTCGTCTGTAGACATATTTTATTGGGTTTGCTCCGTGGAGGGAGGTCATTTTTACCCCCCTCCCCCTACATGAAAAAACAAACTTTCTATCATCCGATTAAGCTGTGAATCAGTTATTACCATTTTTATTAACTAATTACTCCCATTTTAGCAAAACAATGGGTAAAAAACCATATGCTATACCATATACTATACATATGGTATATTGACCCTTATATCCCATCACTTTTGATCAATGCAACCAATTGACTTTATTCTTTTTGCATCTGATTCTAGATCACAAAATCTATAATAGCTTGGTATATATTTATACTACTTTTATAAATAAGCTATAAGTAGTATACATGCTATTATAGTATTATTTTAAATTGTTGGTTATTTTAATAATTAATTTTATTATTCAAGTTAAATGTATGTATTTTATAATAACAAATTTTTAGTGTTGCAAATTTGAGCTCCTAATATCATCAACAAGTAAGAAAACCCAGGAGGTGGGGTATAAAAGAGTTCAATAATAACACAATTATCTCTGGTATGTTAAAATATTCTAAATTATATTTTGTAGTTAGATGGAAGTATTTTAGCCACTGAGTAAATGAAGCAGGGTCATGCATTACATCCTTTAATCAAAAACTTCATTTCTTTGAAGAAAACATTTTTGTACCCCACTCCTCCTGATTAATGCTAATATGAAGGGTGAATGATATATATTCACTTTAAATAAATAATAAATCTTTTTTATCAATAGGTTTAAACTATTTGTTTGAAAAATAAAATAAAAGGATACATTAATTAAATCTCAATAAATTTGCATAAAAAGAACCATATTAAAATCCTTTAATATCTACAATGCATTTACTTACTACCTACTAACTGCCATCATATGCTAAAGTAAGATACTCAATTATAAATCAATGGCAAATTTTCTTATTGATTATTTGAAATTAAATTCAAGATCAATAACATTTTATTATAACAATCAACAAACATGCTCATGATCAGAAAATGTATTATTTGAATAAGTGTCAAAGTAATTTTAACAGAAGTACCAATCACACATATTAATATTTAAAGTACGGTAACATCACATAATCCTATGCCAGTGTTGCCTCCAGTCTTTAAAGAAATAATGTAGTTTTAATGTTTTCAATTAAAATTCCGTACATCCTAAGATTTTGAATCCATTATTTTATCACTTATTGAAATATTGATTTATTTATTTTTAATTAATATTAAAATACAAGTTATTAATTAAATAAAAATAATAGATGAATAAAAATTAATGTCTTAAAGAAAAATGCTGTGCAAATAACTTTTTATAGGCAGGAATATTTTTAGAAAATTCAATATATTATTTATTGTTTTTTATATAATATTTATAAAATTTATACTTCTTTTTTCAATAAAATATATTATTATTTATAATATTATAGGTAGACAAATATAGTTTTATAAAAATGTATAAATTAAATGTAACTGATAAAATTAAAAATACACTATATAATTACTAATAATATATTTTATATATAATTTATTTAGAAATTAAGTATATTATACATATATGTATAAATAACAAAGTAATTAAATTATCTTAATTTAATACTCAAATTAAATATACAATTATTTTAAATTATTAGTATTCACTATACTGATCATGTTTAAATTAATTAATATCAAAAGGTCAAATAAATAAAACTATATAACAAATAAATTAATCCTATAAATTAAAAGAATATTTTAGTTTTCATTGGCATATATATTTATTTTACATGACTCTATTAGTCTATATGTTGTGCGCGTTTTGCAAATTTGCGCTATTTGCAAATGGTCCTTGCGCAGTTTGTAAATTTAAAGATAGCGCAACCATTTG
>JAUZND010044612.1:0-20419 GCA_034780555.1 Coelogynopora nodosa | reverse complement strand
CCTAAATCCCTAAACTCCTAAATCCCTAAACTCCTAAATCCCTAAACTCCTAAATCCCTAAACTCCTAAATACCTAAGCTCCTAAATCCCTATACTCCTAAATCTCCTAAACTCTTAAATTCCTTAACTCATAAATCTCTACACTTCTAAATCCCTAAACTTATAAATCCCTAAACTTATAAATCCCTAAACTTATAAATCCCTAAACTTATAAATCCCTAAACTTTTAAATCCCCTAAACTCCTAAATCCCTAAACTACTAAACTTATAAATCCCCTAAACTCCTAAATCTCTAAACTACTAAAATATATCCACTTAATTTGAATCGTTGAAGCACACGTTGTAAATTAGATAGAATGCGATTTATTAGTATTATAAAAGTGACGGAGTAGGAAAGTGTAAGTATTTAGGGTCTAAGAAAAATGTCAGTGTCACTGTTCATCATCAGTTTCATCTTGATCGCACGGTGTATCAGTAATGTTGATAAAGCCTTCTCCGATTGGACCGGCCCTTGCCCACCATTCAACCTGCTGTCTAACTTGATCTCAAAATATGTACAAACTTCTTTTTATAGCTTCTTCTAAGACGGAGTGTTAGGATATCATCATGGTGTTATTATTTGAGCTAGTATATCTTCCATTGATTTATAAATTTGATTAAGCCACTGCAGAATATTTATTGCTTTACAGAAACAGACTATAAGCCACCAGTTGACTTGTCAGTTTTATCAAAGCATATAAAATTGGCCTGCCTGAGTTTTTTGATATTTTAAAACCATATGATTGTGTTGTACCTGATGATTTGATGGAAAAGGGAAAAACTTCTCAGTCAATAAGCGCTCTGTTTACAAGTATGGTTCATCACCTAACCTGCTTCGCCATTATTATATTACTCAAAATCTATTTCTGAATGGAAAGGAGAGATGTACTCAATCACTAAAAACACAGTACCTGGTTATGTTAAACAATTCGAGAGATGCTAGCCAAATTAGTTACCTGGGTCGTAAAATGTTTTCTGGAGAATCTAAATGTCTTACCTCTGTCTTCAATGATATTGTGGACGACAATCCTCATACCTACCTATTTTTAGATATACATCAGACGACACCTGACCATTTACGAGTGAAAAGTAAAATTCTTTATGTCTATGTCTACTTGATAGCAGAACAAGCTGGCAAACATTATAAACAGGAAGATGGGCGACGCAAGGCTGTTAAAATTGCCAAAATGAACGGGTCATCATTTGCACGAATGATTCTCATAATTAAAGCCAAATTTTAGGCTATTAAAAAACATGCTCCTAATTATGAAAAAGATGACCTACCTATTCTTTAGGAAAGATGTACCTCCAGATCAATTACTTAAAATGTATGCCCATAATTTACTGGAAGCCAAGCGTAGACAAGAGCAGAAAGACGGGCGACAAGACGTCTCATCTCCTCAATCATCTTCAACAGAGCAATCATTACTGCCACCACCAGCGCCAGTATTAAATACAACAAGAGAGCCTATAAGTAGACCCTATTACTTGCAATAAATGCATTTCCAAAATACTGTCATACTGAAGGACGCATCTTACTCGAACTTCCCACTAATCATGGAATGCCCTGGGATGAAAGAGGTCAACTCTTTGATGATAATAGCTATCCAATTGTCAAGTCACATATCTAAGATTTTATAAGCTTTGATGTGGATAATCGATCTAAAAGGATTACACCCCAATCGGCTGGTCTCAAATGAAAATACTGATACATGAGTACAACATACCGGCACAATATATAAGGAATATACCCAAAAATATTGATAAAGAAATATCTGCTCCTCAATTAACTCAGTCAACGGCAACACCTGCATCATTTTCTCTACTCGTGTCCACACCACAAGTATCTAAACTCATCAAACATGCCACAGGCATTAGCATCAAAATTGTCTCCTCGACCTATATTCAAACAACAGCTGCCCAAAGAACGCTCTCCCGCTGATAACCAATTCTTATCAGTCTTTCTCCCAAAACCACTACTGCCAGAAAGTGAATTGAACCTTTGACGATGATGACCAGTGACACTGATATTTTTCATATACCCTAAATTTTTACACATTCCTACTCTGTCACTTTTGCAATATTAATAATAGTAAATGGCATTCTATCTCATTCAACACATATAATTTTTAATGATTCAAATTAAGGGAATAATTTGTGAGAGTTTAGGGGGAAAAGTTTAAGGATCTAGGGGATTAATGAGTTTGGAAAATTTAGGAGTTTAGGGGATTTAGGAGTTTAAGAAATTAGGAATTTATGGATTTAGAAGTTCTTGAAATTTAGTAGTTTATTGTATTAAACTTTAGGAGTTTAGGGATATTAGGATATTAAAATTTATGAGTTTAGGGATATTAGGATATTAAACATTAGGAGTTTAGGGATATTAGGATATTAAACTTTAGGAGTTTAGGGTATAATTGTAGTATATACTTATAGTATATACGTATAGTAAAACTATAGTACCATACTTAGACTATAATTATATTATCTACACATGGCGATTTCATACTAGTATTATATTTGAAACCATGTCCATAATTTAATTAGTTGTCATGAATTTCGCTTACGCCCTGCAACGCGTCGTACTGAAAAAAATATATAATTAGTGAAATAGAACTCAACGACCTCGTCTTCATCGGAATCCCCCATTTCATGGCTACAATACATTGTATTGGTAAAAATCAATAATTGTAATTGAATTAGTAAGTAGTTGAATTTGTAATTAGCAAAATGAAACTTAACGACCTTGACTTAGTTGGATTATTCACCCTAATCGAATAATAAATGGCCCTAATGCATCAAATTAGAAAAAATTAATCATTTTACTTAAATGATCGATTACTATCAATAAGCAAAATTAAACTCTGTAACTTTGAATTAATCGGAAATGATATTGACCTTGTTTAAACCGGACAATAGGACACCATAGCAACCAAAAAACAAATACTCCAATCTGATTAGCTGAAAAAATTATTGAAAAAAATTATTTGGCGCGAAAATTCGTTTTTCTCAGGTGGGGGGGGGGGGTTTTCGGTTTCGATTTCGGGGGTAGGCCGTGCCGATGAGGCATATTCTATTTTTAGGTGGGTTAGAAATGCCACTCATATACGATTTGTATTGGTATGTACGTGAGGATATGATCGAGTCATAAAGAGCATCTTCCAATAAAAAATTACTTTATTTTCGTAAATATCTCAATTATTTTGCGATTTATTTAAAGTTATTCATTTCATAATTAGTATTATTTTAAAGTGCGTAAACAAATTTATAATTTAAATACATGTTAATAAAAATTAGGAGCAATATATCACATCAGACTAAATTTTACACGGCTTTGAATATATATTAATTAGATACATTTTATGTATTAGTTTAAAAGCCCATAACTGTTGAAACAATAAATAACCATTAATTTGTTGAGTTATTCATGTTTGATACCAATAAATATTAATAATAGTAATCAATGTCTTGAAGGAAAACAATTTATTAACAGTGTACTTTGGTATTTAATAATATAAGAATAGAAACTTTGTTTTATAGTTAACCAGTTATCTGAAAGTATTATCTGAGTAATTTAGTTATAATGTATGGATAGATTTAAGTTTACAAAACATTGACCTATTTAAGTATATTATTTTCACAATATATGACAGGATAGTAGTTGTCATAAATATTACACAGTGAATGATGCTTTTTATCGAAATTGACTTACGCTTATGACAGTTATAAGCAACGCAATTTGTTTTTCTTATCTCCGGAAGATAAGATATTTTCTTATCTCCGTTTGGTTTTA
The DNA here is from genome assembly GCA_034780555.1 of Coelogynopora nodosa. Lineage (NCBI taxonomy): Eukaryota > Metazoa > Platyhelminthes > Proseriata > Coelogynoporidae > Coelogynopora > Coelogynopora nodosa. The sequence continues at coordinate 16,587 of JAUZND010044612.1, read as the reverse complement.
TCGTCCGAGTTAAGCCAAAATTTAAGCTAAAACCAAACGAATAACAGCACATCGCTATATTATCTCACCCCGACTTATGCTTATGTTAGTTTCGAGTAAAGACCAACCGGCCCATATTTACAATTATATTGTATATAAGTAAATAAGAAAGACAAGGGAATTTTGATAGTGGCGCTAAAAGGTTAAGAAACATAATGAACACAGAATATCGGTGGTAATAACATGCTTTTCTCAGTTTAATGAGTGCGAAGCTATATATGGATGCAAAATAACCTTGTTCTACTACGGGTATATTTCTCATGTATCGGAATATATTTTACGCTTGCAAAAGATTTTATTTCGAACCCACCGATTGGTATATTGTATATATAAAACTACCCAAATAAAGTGAATTATCTACAACAAAACTAATGAAATTTCAGAAGTGTGAATTTACGTATAATTGACCGATCGTTATTGTCATTATTTCTTCATCCCAGGCATGGTATGCAATCAATATAAAAGCGATCAAAAACTTTAATAATGTTTAATTAATCCGATGGTATTTTGGACACGTATATAGTATACAAATGTTAGCCTTATGTCCTTTAAAATTGAGTAACTCTTTTTGCATGGCTTCACCTATTATGCAATAATTCAAGCAATTAGTGACTTACTTATTCGTAAAATTATTGACTTGTTCATTTTGGTGATTTTAGCATCCTTTCGTTCCATAACTTTATTTAAATTATTTCCCACAATCAATAAAAAACAATATTAATCAATATAGTGTTGTAATAGGGTTCTGGTTCCAGCGTCTTTAATAAAAAAAATTTAAAACCGTTTAGTATTAATTTTCATCTTTTAATGTGTTCGTTTCTTGTTTTTGTGTATTATTGCAATGTCTGACTATTATCGTTAGCTGAAATATAACCGGTTATAATTTAGCAACCAATCAAATTTAATAAAAAAATTAACATGAATAAATACCGGAATAATATAAGAACCTCAAATGTACCCTTCCACATCACATTACTCTATTTATATTACTATTACTATATTATAACCGTCCAAATTATAGAGCAAGTTATGTCCAACGATTCTGTTATTAGCAATGAAAATATGACTGTTAAAAACGGAACATGTCTTCATAATCACTGTGTAGGCCTAACTTTATCAAATATTAATCAAATAATATCGGCATACATTCTCCCTGTATACCTGACAATTGGTCTGTTTACCAATGCCCACATTGTTTTCATTTTATTGGTAAAAATGTCCAACCAGACCCGTCAAACAGTATATCTCGCTTGTCTAGCAATTGCAGACTCTCTCAACATAATCATGGTTGGATGGATTAGTAACTTTCTGATATTTGGAATCTCATATATTACTGAAGGAAAAATCGATACAAACGTTTTCTTCATAAGTTCGTATTCATGTAAATTGTCACTCACCTTGTACTATTTCACAACATGTCTTGCTTGCTCGATGTTAGTTCTTCTATGTCTGGACAGATGCTTGAGTATATACAGGCCACTAAAAATGAGATCTGTCTCGACCAAATGGGCTTGGATATTATCTGGCCTAACACTGCTTTTATCATTCGGAATGGCCTTTCCATTCCTATGGATGGTCCGATTGCAACTGGTTGGACGGTATGTTTCATGCACACTTGCTAACAAAAGCATGTTCTGGGTAATATACATCAACCTATTTACCAACTGTGGTATTGTTCAGAGTTCCGCCGTGCTATTAATCAACATAGCGCTTGTTCTTAAACTGAAAATAATCCGTACAAAACGTTGTACGTTATCCGGAGATGCACAAATCCAACCGGCATACTCAGCGAGCGAAATTAGTGCTACTATTCTAATTATAATTCTGTCTGTAACATTTTTTGTGTGCTCCGTTCCACAAGCGATTCTCTATTCTATTGCGGATTATAATGTACAACCTGGAAAATATCAAAAACAAAACGCAATTATATGGTTGGAACTGCTTGGACAATTTCTATGGTATCCATATTTGCTTCAGGAAAGTATCAATTGGTTTATTTACATGTGGAGAATGCCGGACTTTCGAAAAGAATGTTTTAACGTTCAATATTGCAAATAGCAAACATTTGAAAATAGAAAATACATATGTATAATATATGTATATTTTGAGCCAACTGTATAGGCTGTTATCAGTATAATGTTACAACATTTAGAAATGGAAACTATAACGATGTGTGACAATATACGAGCATCTGTTGGTTTAAAATAGGTCTTTCTGATTCAAGATGAATTATATTTGTCTAGAAATTGAACACTACTTTCGGTAATAATTACATTATATTTAAATTTAGTTTTATTTCATGATTTATAGCTGTACAATAATTTTTAATATATTATATAATCACTGACATTTTTATTTCTATTGTAATATGACCATATATGTTTTCTATAAAAAATAGCGTCAAGTATACAATCAGATTAATTTGACCAGTCTTGCCTATTTGTCTTTTTTTTCTTATTTTAACATATAACTATCCTTTCTAAACTATAGACATGAATAAATTAACAAAATTGGGGGCTGATCACGCTCCCATCGATGGATTGTTTCTGAAGGTAAATTCAGTATTTATATTAGATTTTTAGCAATTGTTTTAACATCGCTGTTACTTTTTTCTGAAGATAATTCCAACCTCGGAAAAAATACGCCAAAAATCTTTAATTTTGCTAATTTATTTATGTGTCAAATAATTTTTTTTTAAAGTCACATGAAATTTAAAAAAACGTCAATACTAATAGCAATGCTACCACTAAGATCTGCACCAAAAATAATTCAAAACAAGAAAGTGCACCTTCCAAGTCTGTCAGAGGTTCCCTTATTGTGCCCAACTCTTAACTCTTAGCTATCTATAGAGGAGGTTTCCCCAGTCGTCAAAATATATTAGATTAAAATGGACAGAATTTTTTATATGTATTGTATATGTATTCTTTGTTATGGTTTTTTTTTGTATCTCTAAAGAATTTATTTCAAATGTTATATAAGCACGTACGCTAATCTCTAAAAGTGTTCAATATTTTCCAATTGAAATATTTATAGGCCTATGTTATTGTTGTGACTTTTTACATGGATGCGCACGAGGGAGATATTGCTTTTGGTATGTAACCCTGTAACACTTGTTCGGCTTGAGCGTGGTGGAGCGGGCAATTAAAACAGTCTTAGAATCATTTTGGCATTATATAGGTATAAATAGATAGTATATAGTATATAAGTATAAAATACAGTATAAGTGGAGAAAATAATACGCAATTTATCACTCATACCATTGGCTCTACTAAGATGCAACATTTTGAAAGGGCATTGGTTTTGGTTTAGGTTTTACAGAGTCACTATCATCCACAGTAGCTATATGTACATAGGCACTTCTTAACAAAATATTCGGGATAACCATTATTGTGAAATTTACGTTTTATAATATTATAATAGTAAGTTACAAACTCTGAGAAACTAACGAATCATCAGAAAGACAGGCTTTGCTGTATGAGCGGATATCTATAATTAATAAGAGAGTACCTAAGAAAGGCATTTGAATATTGATAGGTGTTTCAATAGTATGTTTAATGGCCAAAAGAAAAGTTTTAGTAGAATCTAGAAGCTTATTAACTGATCCAAACAATCGTCCAGACATCTGCACCACGCGACGCCACGTCTTAAGAGTAGAGAAATTTTTGATAAATGGGGTTCATAAAAATAATGGCCAGTTGATGGGGGCAGCATCATATTTCGAATCACTCAAATGGCAATTTTAGAAATAACAATATGCAATTTATTCACCCCTTAATTACTGGAAACTCTTTATAAACTTATTATTCTTTTTCAATATATTTGCCACTTTCCATTTTAATAATGGTTTTCTTTAAAACATGTACAATTCTATTGAAATATAAAATAGAACATCTTAAGTAAGAAAAAACAGTGGATAGCCTTCAAAACTACTTTGCCTGATTTTATCAATTTTTTAACCATAACAACCTTTAACAAGTTGTTCATGAAATATAAAAGTTGAAATAATAAATAATAAATATTGTTTAAAAGAAGATATAATTTAATTAGTAGATAAATATATATAGATAAATATCTTTGTCAACCATTACAATTATTTACAATATATAATGAAGTGTTATTAGGCCCTACATGGATAATTCACATTTTAAAATAATCACGAAAAATGTTAATAATAAAATTAATCAAATAACATCATTAATAGAATACATTTTCTGGAATTCTAATTTAGTTAAAATATTTATATTTTGTATAGGGTAGACCGTCACTTCGCCATGTGGGTCATTTCGCCGCTTAAACTTTTCAAATTACAAGTGCTGCTACTACAATATCATAATTAATCCTACTGTTAGCTATCGATAGTTATTTTGTTGACTATAACATATTGTATTAATTAAATTTTTGTTTATATCTATGATAAATTTTGAATATCCTATATATACTCGTTTAAAATTTCGAATTAGTTATCGTAAAGAGATTGTCATGATACACTTCTCCACGAAGTAACGCTGCAGTTAAAAAAGGTAACTTGTTCTTAAACGTTTTGATACAATAGAATAAAAAATATAATTTCATTCATAATGTCATTGTATTTGTTGTAGCCTATATATTTGAAATTGAAGTTTAAATGTACACATTTTAATATGGGGTCATTTCGCCATACCATTTCTGTAGTAATTATCAAGCCATGGTCAAGGTGTAGAATGACATTTTTAGATATTGAGAATATTATAAATTCGATATATTTTACATTACCTACTTTAATTATTTTTTAGATTTCATATGTCCCGTGTACGTAAAGTTAAGGAGAAACCGAATAAATGGATTCCTTGATGAGTGCAGTAAAGTCGGTGAAGAAAGATGGCCTCAGATTATCCCAAGCAGCAAAAGACTATTCTGTTCCGCAGCAAACTTTGTCTGATAATGTCAAAATGAGTAGAATAGAAAATGGAGAAGTAATTTGCCAAAGAAAGCAGTTGGGTCAACATTCAGCGGTGTTTACGAAAGAAGTAATTAGTAGAAAGACTATTATTGTTAAATAGTCGCGGTTTTCCAATTACTGTACACGAGTTAAAAGAAACTGCATATGCATATGCCATTGCTCTTATACGCAAAGGTTCAAAAACTTGTATCCCTAAAACATGGGAGAAGAATAAATTGGCAGGTGAAGACTGGTATCTTAGCTTTCCTAAAAGAAACCCAGAGCTTTCACTAAGAAAGCCTGAAGGTTTATCCACAAACCGTGCTCAGGCTTTCAATAAAGAACGAGTAGGTAGTTATTTTGAAATTGTCACTGCATTGCTAAAAGATGTCGACCCCAGACTCATTCTAAACATAGATAAGACTGGGCTTTCAAGCGTATCCAACACTCCTCAACGAGTCTTATCTTTGAAAGGAGTGAAAACAGTGTCGTCTACAAACTTGGAGAGCGAGGAACGTTAACAACTGTCATTCCTTGTGTCAATGCGGCAGGTGACTTACTTCCTCCCTTTGTCATATTCAAGGGTATACGGATGGATTCGGTCTTGAAAGCAGCTCTCGATGACACCGGAATTGAGGCGCACATGACAGAAAGTGGCTATATCGATAAACACATATTTCTCAAATACTTGAAATTTGTGAACGAACTGAAAAATGTTATCTCGTTATGGATGGTCACTCTAGTCATCATTCGTATGAAGCCCTATCATATTGTTTGAAAAATTACATTGAATTGATTTGCATACCACCGTATACAAGCCACCGATTGCAACCATTAGACACGCATTGGAACGGGCCGCTTAAGAAACGTTGGTCTCAACTTGTCCAAAAGCGTGTCAAGGAGAAGCAAATTGTTTCTATCAATCGCTTTGATTTTATCAAGCTTCTGAAACATGCCTAGCAAGATATGAGTGAGAAAAGAGAGTTGATCACGAAAGGCTTTCAGCACCGTAGTTTCTTTCCTACAAACAATGTGGTCAAAGAAGAAGAATGTAATAAAACGATTTCTTTCCTATCTGAACAGAAGGATCTTCCAGAAACCAGGTCGCAACAGTCCTCGACTGTTATCAAGAATGTGTTGCCTAGTCCTATTAAACTTGCATCACAAGCGCACAAACAGGCACACGTAACGATAGTCTGTTCTCCAGAAAATGTGGAAGCTAAGAAGATGAAAGCAACGGCAATCAACGGCAATCGTCGACAACTAAAGGTGGTACTAAACTACAGAATACAGGACCCACAAAAATAAAAATGCCTACATGAATGAACAGCAGTCCTAGCACGTCTTCCGCAACACAAGCTACCGCAAAGACTGCCAAGAATCCCAACAACAAATGCCATATATGTTTCCAAGCATGGGGGTCAAATAAAATGTTGGACTTCTTAAAGTGTGTATTGTGTCTAAAGTGGACATCGGAAATTGTTTTGAAATTGAAAAGTACACAAATTGCATCTAGACTATAGGTAACACCCATACCGTTTTTGTTTCTCACTTACCTACATGTTTACTAACATTCACTAACATGTACACTACCTACCGTTTGTTTTATAATTACTATGCAAAAAAATGTATAATATATTTATGCATAAATTGTAATTTATTGTTGTTACTTTAATAGTGGCGGAATGACCCCATGCGAAAGTTTTGATGTTACTTGCTTCGTGTTAAAACTAGTTATCTTATTTTAAAATGAAACATACTATAAATACATTGAGGCAGTCCAAATATTATTTTAAGACCAAAATCAACGTTTTAAAAGTAAAGGAAAGGGTTCTGATTTACTTACATTCAAAGTCTTAAGTGGCGAAGTGACCCTGGTAACACAAAGCCAATTATATATTTCTAAAATAATCAAGAAAAAACTATTTTTAACCAAATTAGAAGTTTAGAAAGTTGTTCATGAGGTATACCATTGCCAGTTTCAATTTTCCCCCTTAATGTAAAATTTTCTATTTTTATGGTTAACTAAAAAAAACCTGCAGTGTTTGTAATACCAAATAATACATCGTGCATTAACTGAAATATTATTATTCTCCATATTTCCCTAAAATTGTTTCTTTTTAATCATCCGTTTTAATATTACCGCCGATCACATATAGAATCAGTAAAAAAAAAAAATTTTGTCCTCCAGAAATATATATTTCAATGCAAAATTACTTGCATTTTATAATTATATGTCATATATTGGGTTCTTCTAGAATATCTTTGGCATCATATTGCTTTCGATAGTTTATAACAATTAATGACTCAAATGTTATAATAAGGATAACAACAATTTGCAAAAAAAAAATTTTTGTAAATGTTTTCACTATAGTGAAGCTGACATGATCTTCTATACCATTAAATAGTTTAGTTGTATGTTAAGAGAAACACGACTGTCGCACGTTCTAAAATATAGATTATAATAAAAAATAAAAAATAAATAAAAAATAAAAATAACAATTTAAAAATAAATAAATTTTAAATTTAAAAAAAAAATTTAAAAAAAAAAAAAATATATATATATATAAAATATAGATTAAAAAATATATATTATATACTGATGAAAATAGTTTGAAACGACAGTAATCATAGCCACCATAACAAAATAACAATTCAATATAATAACAAATATAATTCAAATATAATAACAAATATAATAACAAATTCAAAACAAATATGACTATGCCAGTTTTCCATAGATGACATCATTCTGGATAATTTTTCCACTATTTAATCAACATTTATAGTATAATTGTGTAATATTTGTATAAATAAATTGACAACATAACAATGATGATGCATACATTTTATGAGCACATTAGGGGCAGATTATAGCCACATTATGGGCACATATAAAATTTTATAATATTGAATTGTATACTATCTTATACATTATCGCATAACATTATATAGAGAATATAATGCGTAATTAACATGCATGTAATGTTTAATGTGCAATATTATTAAAGTTAATAAATAGTGAAATTCCAAGAACGTATGATGATGGTAAATAACTTTTACGATAATATTGATTATGAAATTTGTTATTTGATATTAAGTTCGTTGGATTCAGTCTTGATCTAAACATTAAAAGAAATTCACTTACTATTTCAATATTAGGTAAGGATTGTGTGACAGTTAAATAGTTTTAAACAGAAAGTATTAATACTTTCTGTTTAATATATTATATTATATATTGTTTATGTATTGTTTATGTATTATAATAATATATTAGCATCATGCATTTTTAGTTCAAAAGTATATTGAAGTAAATAATTCGAAATAGAGGCCTTCTCAGTGGAAGAAATTTCGTTTCAACAAACAAATGTAAAACAATTTGCCATGTAGACTATTTTATAACATATCGTTTTTTTCGTGTTTGAAGGTCTCTTCCTAATGCAATCTGAAAATTTTTCCCAAATATTTTTCTAAGAAAATGAGAAGTACTTTGCTAATGTGATCAATATTAATTAGTGGTTTCATTCTTAAAAATATATACGTACTCTGGAAAACTTTTCTGTCAAAACTCAAAATGCATATTTTTTTCGAATAGTTTACAAGGTGGTATAGCAGAGCTTACAAAATCTCGTTATACAACATTGTATGCAAAATTGCAATAAATATTGCAAAATTTGTGCTCAAAATATATAAATAGAAATAAGTGTCTGTGTGCCCCTTAGTTCTAAAGAAGTACGCTTCTCAGTGCACTCTTTATATCTAAAAGAGGTAAGTATATACTCCCTCATCATGTTTCTAAAAGGATAAGTTTAAATATTTACCTCCTGAGCCAGTATTTTTAAAAGTTGTGGCATTTGTCATATTTGCCCTTCAGTTAGACTTCAGAACTCCAAAAAACTTTTAAATCCAAAAGTTTTGCATGGTAAAACTCTAACGGTTTTATCTTATAAAATACTAACACTCAATTTAGTACAGGCAAAAACATTGTTAATTGGGATTTTACTTTTGTTCCTTAAACTTTGTCAATTTCTTCTAAGGATTCTTAGATGTATTTTGAACATCTATTTACTTTGATATCCATCTAAAACATTTACTAAAAGAAACACGAAACCCCAATAGAGTTATACTTGCTGCGCTGCCGAGACATCTACACTGCTTGACACAACTTAATGTTATTGAATGAAGGTACCAATAGCGAGAATTATATCCTTTTCATTAACTCACCATTCCCAAATCATTTCCGCATCGCTTGAAACACTCCAGAAAATTTACGACCCCAAGACTGTTAAAGCCTATAACAACACTGATTTAAGAGCTTCCAAATAAAATACTAGTTGGAATAGCGCAACTTTAAAATATATATTTTCATTGGTATTACACACTTGTTTTATATTTTGTTTCCATGTGTTTTTTGTAATTATGTTATATTTATGTAAAAACATAGTTTTTTAATATTGACTTGTGAAATAAAATATTCTTCCCTTATACTTAGATTTTAAATTAGAAAGACAAGATTAAGAAATTCTTGAAACGTAATTTTCCATATAATTAAATATCAAAATATTGAATGATGGCAACAGATGAGGAATACTTTATGAGACAACTGTCGGAACAAATGCTTAGTATAGATTTATCTTATTTTTAGTCATCTTTACTGAAATGTATGTTTTGGTCTTAGTGAAGCAAACTTTTTCTGCATATATATACAATAGTTCATTGTGTTATATAGGCTACATATTCGTGCTGATATAAGTTAACTTGAAAAAATCAACTGATGCAAATAAAACTTAATATCAGTAAATATATATCTATGTCCTAGAAAAGACGGCTGTCATATTAAGGATTATCTTCACGCATAAAAAAATAGGTTTTATATATTATCCCTAGCAGCATACAGGCGCGCCTTTGAAAGCATATTTAGCCAGAGGGGGAAACTTAGCTTGATTTACCAACGTTTAACCTAAACAGTTCTTTCATTTATCTCATAGCTGTTCATAGTTATTTAATTTATTTTGACTATTTTGACATAAGTGATAAATGAAAGATTCAGCCTAAAACATAACTCTTTAAAAAGTATAAAAGTGTACAAAAAGGTATCTTTGGCTCATTTTAATTAATATTACATTATCAAGTTTTCCTGAATAGTCTTAACAAATATAGGAAGTCAAAAGAGAATTTAGAATAAGGCAGGTCTTCAACATTTAATAATTATAGTCTAGTGGATTTTAAGTAGTAAACAAAGAATATGGAGGGGGAGGAAAAAGTGGAAAAAATAAGGTGGAGGGGATGATTTGATAGTTTTGATTTCGACTTTTAAACATCAAATCGAAGCAGGAAGTGAAACCACATCCGCACCCCAGTTTCTGTTTCAATTTAAAAAAACATTATTTAAAAATTTCATGCCAATATTTTTCATCTAATCATAATCTATGTAGTATTTGTTTTTTAGGATGTTTTGACTTTCTATGTGACGATTTGAACAATGTAAAAGGTCGTTTTTGAGTAATTCAAGGTTGCCGAGTTCGATTATGTAAATTAGAAATTTATCAGAAATGTACTATTGATAGTAATTAATAATTACTGATATTTTTTAACATAGTATACTAACATATAGACCCATATAAGGATCTATTGGGTTGATTTCAAAATAAAAAGTTTAAGTTGCTTGAAAATTTCTAGTGCCTTTTAATATTAAAAAATATAGTATACCTTAATATAGTGTTTATATACTGTATATATACTATAAATATTCCAATATAGTTATAATAAACTTATATTCATATAAACGTGTATACACGTAGTCTATATAATATGTAGTATCTACCTATAGTAAACATATCACATCTATGTATTAAGGATTAGTATCTACGATCAATTATGTACATCCTCCCCCTGGGGAATTTACACCCCCCTCCCCCCATGGGAATTTGTCTGCCAAAGTTTTTTTAATAGTTTACATCCCAAAGAGTGGAAATCTAATTTTTGGTAAATATATCGATTAGCTTTAATCAATTGCGGCCATGCAAAAACAAAATAGCCGCCAAAATTAGTGTTTCTCTCGAATATCTGAAGAACAATCACTCTTATATAGCAATATGCTTTTATAAAATGTAAATAGCATCATTTCACATGTTATTTCACATATACACCCTAAATCCGCTTCTGAACTTTTATATCAAATATTACAACATTTAGTTCCTGCGATACTCATGGGACAAGGTGGGTACCCTTAGGACCTTCCAGTGCTTTCTTCAGTATGGAGAATTGTTAGATTGTTAAATAGAGCAAAAAAATCTATTTTAAAAGAGAAACGTTTGCTCCCTTTTAAAAAGGACCCCAGTCAAAATTTGGCAATTGTCAGCACTGTATTTATGCCTTTAATAGGAGGTTGATTAATAGGGCTCAAATATAATTTGACTGTACTAACAGCTTTTGAAGGCAATTTGCATAGCTGAGTACTTTCCAAAATTTTGATTCTCAGAAAATATGCTTGCATTAGATTGGTGTTAATACAATTTCCTGCTTATAAATACAGTTGATTATTAAAAAATAGCACCAATACATGAATAAAAATAGAATAATTTTAAAATATTACTCATTACATGGAGTTCTTCAGCATTCAATGTTTAAAACTTGGTAACAGTAAAAATGGTTCCATTTTAATTATAATCTTGAAACAACTTTAGTTCTATTTTAAGACAATATATTTTATTAATAATTATGTACATAGTAGACTATATAATTAGGACTATTATATTTTCATATTTATATAATTCGACTATTACACTATTAAATTACATACATATTTTAATTCATATTATTTCTTTTAAAATATACATTATAGAAATTAATATATATTTTTATGATAATATAAATTCTTTATTTGGTATAAAATAATGTTTGCATTAGAAATTACAGAAATAGTAATTTGTTTATACCTTATTCCGTACTTTTTCAGGTTTTTAAATGTTGTTGCTTAAAGTGTTAAATAAATTATAAAATATAGTTAAATATAGTTCGTTTTCTAAACATATACGCTTAGCTATATTGCTGCATATATGTCAGAAACTACGTGGTAATTATAATGCATTAGATTGGCGGGAAACTAAAGCGAAAAGGGTAATTTTTGTATAAATTTTATCATTATTATGATATACACATTGTTAGCAGTAAGCGCATAAAAATATATTCAGAATAATGCATATTTAAATAAAATTAAAAATATAGTTTTTTTTATGCAGAGTGAAATATGTATAAAAAATATGTTTAGATCATATAATTGAGTCATGTATTACGTAATCAACGTTTACAGTTCCTAACTTGCAAATGATGTATATGGAATCTAAAAATGTTTAATATTAATAATTTAAATACAATTTTTGTATAAAATATTCTTTATTAGTTATTACAAATTATACTACTAAAATAAACATAATGTAAATAACTATAATCTTGACTGATTTTGAAAGGTTAATGAACTTTAATAAATAATAGAAATTATTATTTTAGTGTTTTTAATAATATGTCATAATAATTTTAAACAGACTTTGGCAATTTTTTAAAGTAAAATTAAACACGATAAATTTACGCATACTCAATCTAAAAGAATTTACTTCACTAATAATAATATGCTTAAAATAAGTAAAAAAATATATTGCTTTAAAAGTTTAACTGCTTCGTAATTGCTTCGTAAAACGCTTATATCAAAATATGATTAAAAAATTGCAATTTTTATATTCACCCTTTTATAAAATGTTTTAATTACTATTTTAAGTTGCCTTACATATTATTTGCCGAAATTTTTTGATTTGTTTTATCGCGATATTTAAATTAATTAATAGATGTACATTAGTTACAATTATTGATTTGCCCCGATGTCTCATTGGCCGTTTAAATATACTTGAGATATTAGCGGCTGCATATCTACTAGTTATAGAGTACTTTAAATATCTATGGACCTATTAGTCTTTATTTCTTGTCTTTATTAAGTAAACAGAGGAAAAGTAAAAATTATTTATATTTAAATTTAGTATACTGAACAAAGCAATGTTTATCGATGATTTACGTTTAAAAATAGTTATGATTCAGCATTACTATTTTTAAAGTATAAATCGAAAATAACCTTTGTTCAGTATAGATTGCACCTGATCAATTTTTATAACTATACTTAAATTGGAATTTAAGTTGAAATCAATCCAATCGATGTTAGAAGAAATTTGAAATTATTTATTACTATCAATAGCATACATGTGATCAATTTCTAACTTATTTAATCGGACTCGGCGACTTTCATTTAGTCGGAAATGACCTTAACCTTTTTCAAATCTTATATAGGATGTCATAACAGCTTAAAAACAAATACTAGATTCTGATTAGATTAAAAAAAAAAGCGCGAAAATTTTAATTCATGATTTTTTTAAATGGAAACCAAAATTTTGGTGCCGTCGGTAGTTTCACTTTCGGTTTCGATATTTTTAAAATCGAAACAGAAATAGGGGTGGTAGCCTACGTCATTTTGATACAATAACAAGAGAGTTTGCTGCACTTGTGACAACTTTTTTACTAGTTAATAATACTACTTTTATTACTACTTTACCACTTTTAATTATATTATACTTAAAATAATTATTTATGGTTTATTTATAGGAGATTTATAAAAATAAGAATAGATTTAACATTTATTAGTGCCGCATTTTATAAATATAATATTTTTAGAATTATTTGTTTTGCGATTAATGTCTGATTTAACAAGAATGTCTCCCATATTTTTATTGGGACGACAGGTAACCATACAGTGATTAGGAAAGGTTGTTTTCACTTAATCTGATGAATGTAGTAATGGACAATGTCTTTATTAAATCATTAACGGAAGATGTTTCAGAAAAATAGTATAAGTATTATAACAACAACAAAAAAATTATATTAATAGGTTTTTATATTTTTGTTATTGAGTAAATTTTATTGAAACTGACTTTTAACGCGTTATCTATCACTGATTAAATTAGTTTTGATTTATAGCCTTGCTTTAAGTTCGAAAAGGTTTAAAAAGAGTATTTTCTGCTTTTATCTATTTTACGAAAAGATTGGATTGCTGTTTATTGTGTAAATATATAATACGAATGTCTAAAACTATTTTATTAATACGGCTATGGTTACATTTAAAACCAATAGTTTTTTTCATATTATTATTATTGTCAAATTTTGCATGTGACACATAACTTTTTTTAGCATGTGTATAAATATTAAGTATATCGTCTATATAAGGAAGATGCAGGTCTGGTTTCAAACCATATTTAACTGCGACCTCAGATATAGAAGTATTTTCTAATTTAGACATAAACAAATTATCCAAATTTGGAGTACATGATGTACCCATTGTTGAAACTAAATATAGGGATTAATTTAAGTATCTTAATTGCTTAGAAATAAATAGTATTATCTTCAGGTAAAACTTCTTTACAAGCTTTTACACTTTCAGGGTATTCCATATTTTGTGACAAACTATGCCACATCGGCAGTGACTAAAAAAGTATTATTAGTTTTATAGGGTAAAGAACCAAAAAATATAAACTCTCTCATTACAAAATAACTTATAGTATCATGAACAACAAAAAATTGTATTTTTAAATTAAGGGCGAAGATATAAATCTCTAAACTAGGTAGAAATAGCCTCTGTTGGGGAATTTCTATCCCATACAATTGGTCTTTCGAGTGCAAATGGGTCAATGCGTTTAAATGTATTTTAGGAAGTAAAATACTTTCTTGGCTTTAGTTTCAGCCTTTTATTAAGAATTATAAATTAGTTCGTCGACCAAAGTAATGTTGCAAAACCACAACCACGAATTACCCTCCAGATAATGCTCAAGATATAGATTAGAAAAATATCGAGAATCAGGTCTATAAAGTCTATAAAATTAATAAATCGTTAAATACTAAAATGTATATTATTATAAGTAGACATATATAATTTTTGAAGTTAAAAACGCACATACTACTATTAGTATTAACAGTAACGTTATACTTTAACCGAATTAAAAAATCCACTATCAACATTTAAAAATGTTGATTTAATTTTCAAATTAATTATAAGTATACTAGTTAATTATTTTCAGTATTATGAGAAGCGGATCCAAGAAGTTTAACCCTTCGTACATGGCACGTGGAGGAGGTATGGCAATTTGTGGAGGGGTGGGGGGTATGGCAATTTTCTGTATTATGATAAGCGTACGTTTCCAGGAAGTTTAACCCTTCGTACGTGGAGAGGGCCGGGGGTATGGCAATTTTTTTTCAAATAAATTAAGTGTTTTGATTAAACATTATAATGTATAACCCTTTTTTTTAACTCACTGGCTAAAATACTTATATCTAACTACAAAGTACAACAAATATAATTCAGAATATTTTTACAACCCCCCAACCCACCTGGGTTTTCATACTTGCCGATGATATTAGGAGCTAAAACTTGCAACATTGATAACAAAAATTAGTTTATCGTAAATTATAAACATATAACTCGCATAATGAAATGATTTATTTAAATAACCAACAATTTTAAATTATACTCAAATAGCATTTATACTATTTAAACCTTATTTATATAAGTACAAATGTAGTATATTTAAAAATATACCAACACACATATAGATATTGTGATCTGGAATCAGATACAAAAAGAATCAATTTAATTGGTTGCATTGATCAAAAGTTATAGCATATATACAATAGGTCAATATATAGAGCATTATATGGTTATTTTCCCATAGTTTTCCTAACTGAAGTTTATGACGTAATCAGGTCATAAAAATGATACTAATCGAGTAATTTTTATCTAAATAAAAATAGCTCAAATCTTAGAAGTTCAGCATACTCGGATGATAGGAAGTTTGTTTTTCCAGGGGGGGAATTCCTCCACGAAGCAAACCCTACAAAATATATCCACGTACGAAGAGTTAACAAGGGAGGACGCTGGGACTTACCGTTTACTGGCGCTTACAGACAAAATTGCATTTGCAACTCTTAAGCAGTTAAATGAAAAGCTAAAATAATAAAGTTATAAACAGGTTATAAAGCGCTCGACATTTTTGTTTAATTTCTTTGCTTGAGTATACAAGTATATGTATATAATAAATAACATTTGTTTTCCACATAAAGTTGCCTCCCATCGCAAATTGTGTACTGAAAATAGTCTGACACGCGCACTATATCTCAGTAAATATAAATACGAAAAATTTCTTGTGTGCTCCCCACAAGTCTAACATAAGTACACTTCTAACCGCACAAACACGACAGTGTTCAACAGACTCCCTCTCATGTAAGACCTGGGAGCAAATGTATTGATTATTCTGGGGCGTTGGAAGCCATTCAGCTCTGGTCCAGCAATGTTATGAAATTACGGCCCACCAACAATTTAAAAATTGCTTGACTTCCAAACACTATTTTTGAATTATTTATTAAAAGTTATTTATTAAAATATTTACAAACAAAATATTCAAATTGCAATGTATATATTATGTACAATACGCATATACAGGGTGGCGCACATAGATATACCCGTTAACAAAAAATATAATTTTTCGAAAATGTATTTATTAACAAATTTATTAACAGTATTTTAATAACAAAGTATGTAC
>JAUZND010044601.1:0-20419 GCA_034780555.1 Coelogynopora nodosa | reverse complement strand
GGTAGGGAAGGGATGGTCTATTTTTATCCATGACTCATGAATCTATTTATAAGTGTGGTCGAATCGACCCTTCCTACAGGGGGGTATGGCCTATTTTTAGCCATGACTCATGAATCTATTTATAAGTGTGGTCGAATCGACTCTTCCTATACTACTGTTGTTTCACCACATGTTTGCCAAATACCTCCGGATACCATTCAACACTGGACATTATATAATTCGAATCGAATCGGTAAGAGTAGGTACCCTAACCAATGACTTGAAATGCCACTAATTGAATTTACAATTACTTCTTAACGTAAGTTAAATAACTTATTTGTTCACTAGATCTACACCTAGTACAGTAATTATTTATTATATATATTATTATTATTAGCATTATTTATTTATTTATTTATATATATTACACAGAGGAAAACTTTAAATAACTGTAATCCATTGCAACTAAGATAAATATGTGCACGCGAACATATAATTCAGTGTTATAGATTAGGGGTATTTGTAAATGATTTCATATTATTCATAAAGAGCGAGGAGTTCGCAAAATAGTAGATAAAATTGGATTTTTGAAAGTTGAACAATATTTATACAACAAATAATTATTAACAATACTGATAATAGTAAAAACATGGTTAATAAATAATAATAATAATTGTATATTTTTAAACAAACAAGCATGAAGTACCAAAATGAGAAGCAAGGTACTCATTGGTAAGTAAAATGGAATCATAAAGACAACAGTGTTAGGTATTTTTTTATAATGCAACTTGTTTTTAGTGGCTAACCCCACCACATGCTGTCAGCTAACATTAAATATGACAAACAAACTATGCCAACTATATTATTCATTAAATATACAAAACAGAAATTTAACAAATATATAATCGTATTATTCCCGTTAATTTCTTGAATTTGTATTCTATACGTATAATACATTGGTGGCATAATTATTAAATTATATTTCATTTAGCTCAAGATGGTTATGTTTAATCACTGGAAACGTGCTGCTATAAAAAAAATTCTCTGAAATTCCTGTTCTTATTTTTCAATCCTATTTTATGCTGATGAGTATTTACTATAAGATATTAAGCAGCCGGATTCATTTTCTATTGATAATAATTATCTTCTTTTTTAAAATTGAATATGACACTGCAGATCGAACACTATGCAAAAGTATGTGAAGTTCAACTAGTCAAACAGTGCATACAATTTTATACAAACATTTCGAAATATCGCAGATATAACAGATATAGTATATAGAATTGAAGTGGCACATACAGCATCATCATCTTCTGTGGACTGAACATTGACTCGCATGACAGCTAAGTGGTTATTTATAATTTCCTTAAATCTTCCTATATATAACTAATCAAACTAATCAATTACAGTCCTTAAAGATAAACTATATTGACAGAACAGTCTAAGCATATACAGCCATCTCTTTATTGCTACACACTGTATTGATATGCTGATATTCTATTAACTGGGATGACAACGGGAAGAGGATGTTTTAAGTCTGTTTTAACCAATTTAATAATGTATGTGTGTGTTATTTTAAGAAGCAGACATAATTTGTGATTGAAAGATTTTTTTGTGCATAAAAAGTTAATTTTTTAATAAGTATTCTCAAATGGTTAGAACACAAGCAAGATCAACATTATAAATACACTCGTAATTATTTTTAACTGTCATTGTTGTTCTGGGTGAATGTGGATCATAAAGATCAATAATATATAAAACTCTATAATATTAAAAGCTGACAAAATCACCCAACTATTCTAGTATAGCAATTGTCCAATAATATGACAAAACATTATTATCGATCGATGAGCCCCTTTTACATAATCATATGAAATGCTTTTTTTGTACAAAAGTTTTTCGGATCTTTTAAAACAAATTTTATATTAAATGTCGAGATTATCATTCGTTGAGAGTGTCAAATTAGGTAAAGAAAATCTACGTTTAGAATGATGATGTTTTTAGAAAAGTATTGTTTACATTTATGACACTTACATGAAATTTTGCAAAGATAGATATTAAACTCTTAAAATTATTTTTAAAATCTGGCTATTAAAATTAAATGAATGTTAAGTTAACCCCTGTTATTGTGCAATAGTATTTACAAATTTTATCTTTGTGTTAGTAAAACTGTTTGACATTATTGATTGTAAAGTATAATATGTATTATACTGTAACGTATAATAAATGTCTATATATAGGCTATTGATTGTCTGAATTTCAACTGACTTGTTTTTCTCGAATCTCGTTTTTTCTATTTTGTTAAAATTAAAAGATGAATATTTAAAAGTAAACCAATGTCTGAGAATATTCCGACTTGTACATATTAAAAAGTCTAACCGTTTGGATATTCATCAATATGAAATATTTATAAGCAACAGAAGACTAAAGTAATTGAAAACATGTTGCATAGGTATGAAAAATCATCATCGCCATTTTTTGTTACATTTTTACGATTAACATGTACACATTTCACTATCTCTTCAAACTTGTAAATTCGCTTTATACATACATTAAACAACCAAAATTTAAACATCTCAGAACCATTATGAGCCTAAAAAGCTGCGAAATATTTACGATAATGATTTACACGAATCAAAAATCTATTTTAAAACGTGTGTTTTAATTTATTTTTACAAATAAATAATTTTTTTATCGTAACATTTGAAATTCGAAAATATTAGTTTCAATGTCAATAAATATCCCTTAAACAAATTCAAATGTCAAATTCAAATCTATTTGAAAACATTGAACTTCGTATGGCATCGCCAACCAACACAATCAGGAAAGTTTATAATTTGATTAGATCGAAAACATAAATTTTTGTTGTATTATTTTTAATTAATATCGATTCTATTTTTACATTAGCAAACTGTATTATTCGTTTTTTATATATGTAATGTTAAATATTAACAAAAAATTACTAAGTTATGTCGCCGTTGTACACCAAAACATTGAATCAATTATATTTATAGATAGCCCATCCACAAATGGATTTATTATCTAGTTTAAATATTATATAAATACATTTTCTTTTTTATCTATTGAGTCATTTATTAGATTTCATCCAAATTATTTAAGCAAAATAAATAGTCACTTCGCCTATTGCATTAACAGCTCCTGAAACACAGATCACCTAGGCAGACCACCTGGAGGTCTCCCTAGTAGACAGGAGGACGACTGCAACTATTAAGATAAAAATTCTAGCTTTACAACTTCCTTATTTGCCCATGAAGATAACTTTTGCCAGTTACAAAACCTTAGACAAATATTGGCTGGTTTATTTGAACCAGGCATAAGGCAATAACTAGATTTATAGATAAGAAAGGTCGTGTGAAATAATTAAATATTTCGCTAGCGTCAATAAGATTATAGTTTCAGCCCTCTCGAATTGATAGGAGAGAAACAACTTCTAATCTAAGTTGTTGTATGACACGCCTTCGACTCGTATTTTCATATTTTTTAGTAAGTTGTAACAAAAGTCTTACTCCGTAGTATTATAACAAGCTGATACATCACGCGTAACCAATGTAAGTAATAAAGCGTAGCGTAGGCTAACACGATAAAACTATATTAAATAATTAAACGATCCTTTAAAAAAGTTGTAACAAAAAATTATTAAAACTTTAAAAACTTTTTCGTACTTTAATGTTTGCAGTATTCCTCTGTGAAATACCGTTTTTGATCATTATTACTAATTATATAAAAATGTAACTGGTTAGAACGCCGTTTTTAATAGCCTCAGTTTAAACACTAATAATTGGAGATACATGACTCGATCCATCTGGTTTCATAGGCTTTGTCACTGTATAAACGCATGCTAATGAATCCTTATATAAATGTTACTATTCTATCATAATAATGTTTTAGAACTCAATAAATGTGATGAACAATATACAGAAAAGTCATAATTTTGTTTAAAATTTCATCTGTACATACTATGTCAACTACGAAAGGTAATAATATTATTTGATAACATATTTCAGTCTTTTCATCATTACGTATTTGAAAGTGGTAAATATTACGTTAATAATAAGAATGTGGTAGACTAAAGTCATTCTTCGACATTTCGTCATCATATTAACCAAATTTGCAAATAATAAAGAATATATTGTTACAGAATCACAAGTAATATAAAAATTACATTTGCGTTTTCAGATTAAATATAGGAAAATAATCATTTTTCAAAAATGATGTCAAATTTTTTTAATTAATTTCTTTTTGAGACAAGAAAGAGATAATAAATGATTTTGCAATTTTGCTCCGTTTCAATAATTCAGATACTTAAAAGATTATCAACTATGGCGAATCAATTGTTTTACACGTTTTGATGATCAACTAATTCTATCACATGGCTGCACTGAAACGTATAGAATATTTGCAGAACATAACGCAGTCAAAATTTCTCAGATTTCAAATGACATACGTTCTAATAAATAATTTGAAGATTCATGTAATAAAAAAACATATTTTTAAAGTTAATTTGTAGTATAATGATAATATTTTTTCTAATTTGAAAACATCGTAAAAATAAGAAATATTGTCGACTTGATAGGTTAACTAGTTTTCTACTACTATCCTTTGCCACTTTGTCTTGAAATATTTTCTTCGTAAGTTGTAGATGGGGAAGCATGTTTCACAAAAAAATTTACAAAAGATAATCGCCTACTTGAATAGCAATTCGAAAAACTTAACATTAAAGTATAACAAAATCAGAAAATCAGAAAATGTTACAATTTTTCTATTTTTGTCAATTAAAGGGAAATTAGGGGTCGTCACAAGTGTACTAATTAATGACCATAAAACTATAAGTGTTTTTATACTTTCAAATACAACTGATGACCTCTTGCATATTAAATAATCATTTTAAATATTTTTATATTTCTTTTAATACTTATATCTCAATTTTAATAATAACTTTCGCCCCTGCTCTCATTTTCTTCTATAACAAATCAAAATGATTGCTAATCCAGGCCAATATATCGAATGAAATTAATATCTACAGAAAATTGTACATTTCAATCACAACAATATTGATGGTATTGTTATAATAAATATGTTTAAAAACTTTTTGTTGTAGAAATAATGTATTATTTAATAGTTTACTGCCAACAGTTAGAATTTGTTATCATGTTTGTATTTTTAACGAATTATACACCAATAATAAACTAAAGATGTGCAAATATTGTCAAATATACCTATATTAAATTATCTTATTAAGATCTATAATTAAAAATTAGGATGTAATCAAAATTAATAATAGTAGTATATTAGGGGGTCTGGTCAAAGATAAAGTGTCATGGTCAAAGGTCAAGTGGTGGGCCAGAATCAACCCTTCCTATGCTACTAACTATAACATAGTTGTTTTTTACATATCAATATGCTGGTAATAAAAAATAGTTATAATATTTTAAGAATGTGCCGTAAAATACACACAGTACAAACCTAAACATAAACACACCATGCAAAACATTATTTGTATACAAATCTTCATAATATAAACACAAATATCTCAAAATTAAGATAAACCACTTACAAACTTTTAAAACGTTTATATTATTTATAACGTTCTCACGATATACAAACCTTCGGGAATGAAACCAAAAAAAGACGTCAACTTTAAATTTAAGAGAACATATTAGAAAGCTAGTCGTCTGACGCAATACTATCTGTACCTAAATAGCATCAAAGCGAACAGTAGCGTATTTGCCTTTAAGCAGCATAAGTGAGACACACAAATCTAGGTCACAACTGACGTGATATTTAACCTCAAAATTCAATACAACTGACATTACAGGCTGGAGGTAGCTCAGTTACTAAGCTGATGTGTATTGTTAGTATTAATAGTATAGGTATGTGCACTATCAGTATATAGAATGTTTTTCCATAGAATGTGACAAACAATATAAAAAATATCTCTCAAAATCGACGTGACAAAGAGAAAGCTAATTAGAAAGAGAACGATTAAATCACATTTGTTTAAGCTGGTAGACAAAGGTTGACAATTAGATAAATGTGGCAAAGGTGGTTTTCTTAAGGGTTATTAAATGAGAGTACATAATCCAGATGAAAATTAAGCAATGCAAAAAGAGCCCTGCAATGAAACCATTGGAAATTAATTGGGCAGATGAGTGAACAGGTTACAATGAATATTATAAAAATAATGTATACCAAAAAAAAAATGATAATTTCACTCGCGACAGTAAAATTTAAAAACAAAGTAATACTCTAATTAATTAGTATAGCAATAAAACAGCAGAGTAATATGAATGAGAATGTAGAACAGAAAATGTCTATAGAAAAATGTGGATAAAACTTTCATTTGAAGTTACAAAATATTTAATATTATATATATATATTTTTATGCGAAAAGGTTAGAAAATAATAAAATACGATTTATAATATATTAAAATAATATTTGACTACACACCAGTTGCGTCTTTCTGATATTAAACATTTTTTTTAATTAATATAGAATTTATAGCAATTCAATTAATTTCACACTCCGTCAAAATGTTTCCTTTCCAACTGGCAATTGTCAATGCCACTCTGCGGCTTTCAAATAGTTTCTTACATCCTTGACTAATCCTATTCAGCCGTATATATATTGAATATATCAAATGATTACCGACATATCCTGGAACACATGAATGATAGTTTAAATTAGAAAAATCTGATACTAGAAATGAATGTACTAGGTCGCATGTTAACAACAGTCAATCTATTTATTGGAATTAGACTTGTGTCGTCTTGAGTTATGTCATTATTATAGCGATAATAGTCTAATTCTAATGAAAGTTTCTTACTAACACAAAAACATTAAACAAATTAAATGTTATAAAATACATAGCATTTAAAAAGTTTTATTATTGAACAATTAAAAATTGTATTCTAATGTATAAATAAATTCACAACGATTTTAACATAATTAATAATGAAGAACATAAATTCAGGATACTTGACCAGACAGTAAATAAAACATGTAAAACCAGTAATAATGTTAAAATGAAAATAGACCAACTCCAGAACCAACAAAAATAAATGATCGTAAGCTCATCATCACGCAAATAAATAATGTAACAAACTTATAATTTAACATTCATAATTTTTAGTTTCAGACTGGCAGCGCCAAATAGGATTGCAGCAAAATCAATTAAATAATGGAATACTGGTATCATGTAGAGAAATAAAATACAATGGCATCTTCGAACTATATGACTTAGATTAATAGTTAATTGTTTTAACATTATCAGTCCAAAATCTTTAAAATGTGAAATCATTAAATTTACAGTATCTCATAATCTTAATGTCAGAAACATCCAAACTATTGTTAGAATAATATGGGGAAGTTTATAATAAAGTCAGTGATTGTTCAGCATCGTTATCGTAAAATTGATAAAGTTTTGAAACAAACAGCGTTGGTCTAAATGTGTTAAGATAGTAGGAATTTTTTTTAATTTACTGCACCTAAGATTATTAACTTTTTATTAAAGACTCACAAACAGGTGATAATTTATGTAATTTAGTGTTAAGAAAGTTTAAATGATGGTTAATGATGACATAATGTTTTTATATTAACATCACACATATTATGTAATAAAAGAGCATACAATGTAAGTTAAATCTAAAATATTATATATCTTTAAAATTTAGGCTGGTACATAAGCTTTTAAAAAATGTACAACAAAATTAAAAAGTTACTTTTTAACAACGAATACACGGCAAACTTATACGCAAATTTAATTAAGCTAATTGAAAATATTAATACTATAAACGAAACAGAAACAACATCAGTGTTTGATACAACTATTATATTTTAAGATACATCAAGTGCGCCGCTAGAGTAAATTTATAAAAAACAATTCGCCTATTATGATATATGTTTATAATTTTGCATGGAAACGTTTTTTAGAAACACCTAAACCTAACTTTTATACATAAGTGTGAGGATGTTTATATTTAACATATACACAATATATTCTGTCTTAGAATTTCATATTATATTTTCTGTATAGGCCTAGTATGCGCAATCATTGTAGAGAGGGGTCGCCGTATAAATTGAGACACCTAATTTTAATTCAGAGGTGTATACGTAAATAATTGAAAAGCGTAAACCCAACGGTACAGCACAAAGAAGAGTTGGAAAATGAGTAAAAACTGTAGGGTTCTTTTTTAATGCAGTCATCAACAGTCTGTAATGTGGTTAATAAAAATGCAAACTAACTGATAATATGTACTCAACCAAAAACCATATTAAATTCTTAAGAAAAATATATTTGGTTTGGAACATATTAGTGTAAAACGTCATACACTTAGGTACTCACGTTAAAAATGTACGTTGCCACATTAGAGTAATGTGACAAAATCTATTGCTCAAACTTTGCCTTTTATGTATATGATAAAATATTTAAATAATAAATAAGCGGTGTAGACGTGACGTTACAATGTTGTAAAAAATAATACGTTGTCACGTGTTGATCAAACGAATCGTATGACAATGAGCAGCAGCGCATGTGAGAAGCCATAAGGAGTAAATATTTAAAATTATTTTTCGTGCCATGCATATGGAGAAAAACTAATAAAACTTAATTAACAATGAAACATTAATTTTATAACAAGAACAATTGATTTCCCTAGACATAATACTTATATAAAAAATGTATATAATTGCACAAACAGAATTTGTATAAGTAAGGGGTCCACACATTTTTGAGAACGATATTTAAAATAATCAGATATTTATAATTAATTATATTTGAAAAGCGTCATGATATTTCAAAAAAAATGTATAATGTTTAAGATTCAAATAATTTTTTTATCTGTAAAACTATTTCTTGGAAACAATTTTCTATTCTCTATAACTTCTATAACATATTTGATTTCATATTTATTAAAACTGTTGTGTTGGCTGATTATTTTTGTAGATATGAATGCAGAGTTGTTCTTATCTCTTTGAGAAGAACTTAATATATAATGGCATCGCAATCATTAACATTGGTAATACTTGTTCACAACATATCAATCACTATTTTCAGAAATGTGATGAGACATCACGCAGCTAATACTACACTACAATGAAACACCACCCAAAACAATACGTCAGAGAACAAACCGCCATAAGGAATGTAACTAATTGGTTAAACTAACCATTGTCACCTATTATAACCTATAGAAATAATAATCATTGTAAGTTAATACATTCCTACTACACAAGTAACCTCTCCAATGAATGACCCACCTACGGAATCTTAGCTGAAAGAATTGCCGCTACGGAGGAATTTTAATTGCTACAAAAAGTTAAGCATGGAAGTATTCTGTTTAATTTTTTAATTCTCTAGATTAAACTGTAGTATATTGCTCAATGTTTATGAAACTTTAATGAATTACGATATCGCTGCAACCAATTTTGTGCCATATTGATAAACTACTATAAAGCGTCACCTTACTTATAAAATTAGTACCTCCGTAAAATATAAAAAAGTATAAATTTATTATAAAGAATATTATATCAAATAATATTAAGAAACAATTTTAAACAATTATAAAAGAAAACGTCACAATAAAAATGAACCTTTCATCGGATGGGAGATATCTGAGCAGAGCTGTTTCGTCCTTATTAGGACTCATCAGTAGACCCTATCACCCCACACCAAGGAAATACGCTGCTTGAATTCAGTAGAATTTTACAAGGCCCGCTGGTACTCCACATATAAAGCGATTTGCATAAAACTAGTTAAGATGAAAATATGTTGCCACAAAATAACCAGTTAGTAAAAAAGAGCGGTTTAATTCAAACGTGACTGAACTAATAAGTATAAATATCATACTTATAGTATTTTTCTAAATATTCTAAGTACGATATTGTACTTTTTTCTTCTAAATTTTAAACAAAGTTTAAACAATTAATTTTCATTTGATCATAATGACATTTCTAAATTTAAACAGGTCTAATCTGTTCAGAAAGTTTTCGAATTGAGCATAAGTATAATTTATAATGTTTTGTATAAATGGCATGATTTTATCGATCCAAAGCTTGTTCGATGTCTTGACGATTCGATACAGTTCTTTTTTGTGTTTTTCCGTACAATATGCTTATTATATTATGCTTTATGAACGCAGTACCAAGTTTGTATTCTATCGACAGAATACACCTCTTTATACAAAATTTTTGTAAATATCAAAAGTTTGATATTATTCAAACACCTATATTATTAGTACGCTATAGAGTATTATACACCTATGATCTGTATTTTATGGTTTTCGTTGTAATGTGATGGCATTTCATTCAACCAATTTTTAGATTTCAGAGTCTGGCCAAATCAGGTGCCTTTTCAATAGTGTTACGACAAACAAGTCAAAAAGTATTTATCAGTATATAGTTAAATATTATAAGTTATATATAAAGAATTTTGATATTGTTTCATTGGGTTGATTTAAAATTCTAAAATAACATCAATTTTATTCAAATGAGATGCTACGATGAATATAATCATTAATACATGACTGGTGTCAGATACAAATCTTATAAGCATTCTGAAATTAAAATAATTATTAAATAATGTAAAATGATGTTGGATAAACATTTTTTTAATATTTTAAAAATATGTTGTACCTTTATCTAACAGCAGAATATTAGATTAATTATATTTTATTTAAATATATTTTACATTTGTAATTTAATTTGATTAACATTTAATTTAATTTATGATATAATACAATACACTTTTCTCAGTTATTATAAAATTAAGTTTATAAACACTATGTAAGTATATGTTATGCACAAGTTTTATTTTTCTTATTTTATACGCAATAAGCATTATCATATAGTTGATGTAGTTTACGAATTATATAAAAAATTAAAAACAAAAGGTTAAGACATCGGAAGAAGATGATCTACACAAACCATTCAGGTCTGGTAACTACCTTGATTACTGATGGGGAGAAACTTTCTTTATAAAATCAAATGATACTGTATATTATGTTGAAATTTAATAAATAATAAATAGTAAAAATTAAATATAAAATTATTTGTAACTAATTCTTTAACATCAAAGCATATTTAAAATAAAATGATATAGGACAATTAACAAAAAACAACTAAACAGATTTTAGTCATGAAAATAATCGATACAGAGACGTCCAAATATTAGAAATGATCGTTATCTAAATGTTTTTTTACAAACAAATTATCACAAGGAAACCGCAACCATATTGTATTCATTAAAATTTCGGGATCTCATACCAAAACTAACTGGTGATGTTACATACAAACCCTCAGGCGAAAATCGCCGGAGACAATAATTTTTTATAAAATAATTATGTTCGACTTTAACTGCGTCATCTAATGTTTCATGTTTGCGGAGTTATTAAGTGAACCAAATTTTAACAACTCCATCGACAAACATGGGCAACTTTATTGAGATATTTCATCGCAACATATTATATTCGGCGACAAAACGGAATTACTTCTTCTAACATTGTGTTAACTGAGGCAATTTTAACCCCATGTTTTGTTAGTTTGATAGCGAGACAGACGTTTCCGCTCATTCCACGGACCCAAATGTATTATATACACTATCGTATCAATAATCGCCTTGATTTCGCGAATAATAATAGTCGACATCAGCGTCCATATGTATGTGTTACACAAACTAATGTGTCATATTATACATGTATTTTAACTAAAACGTGTATATTGTATACTGCGAAATACCTCGAATTGTAATTTTTTTTTATTATTGTATTAGATTTAGTAAAATATCCACCACACATTCGTTGAAAGTAAATAAGGTATTTGGTTTACACATCACTGTCATAATTATCCTATAAAAATGGATATTTACTGAAAGTTGTAACTTTATAAAAACATCATAACAAGATATATATTGTATGCTTACGTTAATATGTTATATTGGGTGATTTAATAAAATAGGTTATGCAGAAAAGATTAGCAATAAACAAGATAATAAATTTGATGGATTATAACAATCGATAAAGGATATTAAATCAATTAGTAAATCTACGTTATTTTGGGAATGCTGACATATTTTTGAAATTGTATTGAGGTTTAGAATATAATTTTAATATTATATTTAAGATATAATGATTTATAAGTTTCCTAGCTTTATTAGATCTTCCCATATACTCAATCGAATTTACTATTAATTCATTCATTCATTCATTATGTATTAATAATAAACTGCAACATTTAAAACATTATACTGTTTGAATTTGTTTTAGTCATGAGGTTGTGGCGTTTCTACTCCAACAGAGCCGTATTAATACATTATTTATAACAGAAGAAAGAAAGGCATTGGAGGTGCTTGTGGTTGTCCTAAAACTTAACTCAGAAGTAAATAGCGTAAAAATAATAATTAAATAAATTGTAGGTCATCAAGCATTCATTTATACGTTCATAAAAAATATGAATTAGAAACATCTTTTTAAGGATGTTAGAAATATTTTTAAATGTTAGTTTTGTAAAAAAAAAAGTGATCTATTCATATTTATTAAAATATAATTCCTATTGAAACTACCTTTGTAAGATTACTTGACCAGAAAATAACTCAAGCATAGAAACTCGCATAACAAAAATTAAACAAGTGCTTTAAGAAGTTAAATCTTCTTAGGTGAAGAGGGGGTCAATGAATTCCAATCTTATCCTTTGTGTAAATATATAGAGATAACGTATACATTCTTTGCACAAATCGTGCATAAAACCGTTTACTGAAAATTGTTGCAAACGAAATAAGCATATTAAGTAAGTAAACAATAAACCGATTTATACAAAAATTTCTTTCACAAAACAATTATTTAAGCATTCAGCGTATCGTTTTGCTTACTTTCAGCATTTTTTATCAACATCCAGGAATACATAAGAAATTGGATATAACACACGAAAGCTAGGTAAAGAAATGTTAAAGTAATTCAAATTCGCACAATTATTTTCTCATGCAAAACCATTATGCTCAATGTTAAGAGCAAAACATGGATATTCATTTAGTTTCCACTATAAATGTAAAAAAAGAATAGCTGCAATTATTTGCTGCACACTTGGGCATGTTTTGGGTTGTATATAAACGAAATTCACAAATAAAAGAAAACGTGACTTGTCGTTTGAGAGCAATTTCAACCTGATTTAATGTCTACAGCGATTTTCCCTTATTTCCCAATTATGTTTTAATTGATTGATTAAATTCACTACAGCATCTTATCTGCAATTACAACATTTTCCTCAACAGCATCAACATAACAATAAAACTATTTTAAATTAAATTTTAAGGACAATGTAAATATATATTTTTTAATTAGACTATGTGATACTGAACATGTTTTTTTACGTAAACAGAAGGTAACTATATCACTGTAAACATTCTCTAGGTTGTTCCATTATTTTAATCCTATTTATTAGAAAAATATTTTAAACAAATATCACTATATTAACTCTTTTAACTAATCACATAAAATGTAAATTCGTTCAATTCATTTTTTTAAATTCACCAATTAATCTTCTATGATAAAGTTAAGAGTGTCTCACAATGACTTTTGAAAGGTACAAAACTATTTTGTAACTATAAATGAAAATTGTTAATTGGTGTACTTTAATGTTTTAGAATCGGCCGACTCTTGCTCAATTGATTTGAAACAAAAATCGATACCACAAAAAGCGACTGATTATCCCTCAACTGTCTGATGTGATAATCAAAATAACTAATCAAGAACAGAAAGAGAGGTAAAGAAAAACAATTAATTATTGTATCATCTTAAAAATGCAGAATCCAGAATATATGTATATCAGACGTTTTAGTAAAAATGCCATTTATAACAACTTTTGCCACAGATATAGTTAACATGTGTAACTATAAAATACCTGAAATACATAAAAAAATATTATAAAGCCTACAATCTCAATTACAATTTCGAATAACCTTTAGAAGAGAAATTATATAAAAATTTTGAAAAAGATACCTGATCATTAAAACCTCAATTATTCAGCAATCAAATAATTTTAAAAGAAACCTAATATGATTTAAATAAAGCAAGTTACTTTTTACACTTAAAAGACAAAATTGTTACCTAAGAAGTTAGACAAATTGCTTTAAGCATCATTTAAATCAACATATATATTATTGTTTTCATTTATATTCTTGGTTATGGTAAATAGTTGTATCATATCACAGTATAATTCCGAAGCCATCTTTGAATAAAAGCCTTTTTATCTAACATTTGATTTTAAATTAATTTTATCAACATTGTTATCATATTTTTTATTTAAAAATGAAAGTAGGCAAAAGATTAGTTTTATTTTTCAAACATATAATTTAACTTTTAGTTTTTAACTTGATAAATGTTATTATTTAAATTAGATAAAAAATATTAAATTAAATTTTAATAAACTAGTTTCCATTACTATTGATTGATTAATATTAGTAATATTATTATTATCATCAATTAATTATTTGGTACTGAACGGAGTATTCAAACTGAAACTATTACAATAAAACACTTATAAGTTTATAAATTTTTACTATCAATTAACAAAGCTAACAATACGAACTCCTTAAATTAATCACAATAAAAATGGTGTTTACAAAATTATAATTAATATTCTTCGACATTTTTATTATATTTTTACATAATATATTATGTAACGTTTTGTATATTCTTTTTAACAATAGAAAAACAAAAACTTCGCGAAAATAATATTTTACAACATCAGTAATTTGGGTAAATAAATTTTAAGAATCTCCAAATAGGGGTGTAAAGAATTTATAAGTTAGTTGACAAATTTATTTGTAACAGAAATACTGCTATGAAGATAGAAAATATCTTAATTTAATTGATCAAAAACAAATACTACATTTAATTTGTTGATAAAACAAATACGGATAACTATTTGGTTTATATGTCGGTTAATTCAAGCCTTTTTAATCAGATTAGCCGTACTTCAGTTTTCAGATGAATAATCAGTTACAATTTATTTATATGTAAATAGCGAAAAAATGCAATACATTAGCAATACTATTCTAATATACTTCGATAGTATAGATAACATACGTATGCTTAAAGACACTACACAATTTAGTAACAAAAATATGTAAAGGATTAAATGCGCATATAATTATTTTACACAAAAAGAAGACGTGAAGAAAGTATCAAATAATTAATTTGTTAGTGAGACAGGCAGCAATAACAATCGGAGTTACAGATACGCATAGCATGTTACGTACATTTCATGTTAATATAAAACTAAAAAACTATACCCGGCAACTTACTTTCTCGATTTGTTTGAACTAAAATGTGACAAAAAAATATAAGAAATGAACAGTCAATACATAAATGCGTGATTTTCACTTCAATGATACAGAGAAGAGCTTTAATGATTTGATAATTTCTAACAAGTTGTAAAGAATTTTAAGGGTAACACTGTTGTTTAAAAAAGGAGGAACCTTATTATTCACGCAACAGAAAGTTTCTTTTACAAATTTAGGGTCTAATAAAATATAAAAGCATTTAATAAATTAAATTACCCTGATGAAAACGTTGTTTTGTGGTTGGACAAGCTAGAATCTCCCGACAGACTTATTTCCGAGGTTTTCAACAACAATTAGGATCGATTTGCCATCTGTATTTTTAAAGATGTTCATATCAAGCATCGTATTCGTGTTAAAAAATAACGGATAGAATTACATATGTATGCAAATTTATTCAATAGTAATATATGTATATACATGTGTTTTTAAATTAGTCAGGTTGTATTTTACAGTGTAAACATACTACGTACAAGTATTTGGGATATTAAAAAAAAATAAGATTGTAAGAATGTAAATTACCATAATAAAATCGTTTTTTAAATGTCATTAGTTTATTTTACATGTATGACATACACATACAATAAGTTATGCTTTACTAAAATAAATATAATTATATATATATTAGTAAGTGATTTCGTGAAAAACTGGAGAATTATTTCAGTAATTAAACGAAATAACTAAAAATTAGTGATTTCCTGTGATTCTTTTGTAAATCCCATAAAAGTTTCAAGGATTTCGGGGATTCCCGGATATCACAATGTGACTGCAAAATAATATATAGACTACAAAGACTCAATCACTGCAAAGTTCTTTCAATTTAGTGTAAAAATCCGACTGCAAAATCACTTAATATGAACGTCTCTCGAATTTTCGGTAAAATTCTTGATATATCAATCTGTTTAATTTGACGTTTTACTTCTAGCTACAAAGAATACGAAGTCATCATGTCGTATACTACATAATATATAAATATCCGTGGACCCATTGGCATATTGGAACAAAAAATACAAGGTATGTAAATATAACTTCATGGTAGATACGCTTGTTTACTGTCTGGCCAGATTGTACTGATTTATATATTTAAAATAACGTAAAAAACTAAGCTGCCTGCTATCTAGACAAGCTTCATTTCCAAAATGTCATAAGTTGTTGAGACAGCAATGTATACCACTCTAGAAAGAATAGTAAATTTAAATATTGTTTTTAATTCGAAACAAACCCAATTTCGGATTAATATACTTAACTGGCGGACTTATTATGTGTGTTGTGTAACTATTGGTTTATATGGATAAACTAATATATTAGTTTCAAAGGTCAACCATACTCCCTGTTAGCCCTCATTTCAGACAGCAGTATTAAATGTACACCTCATATATTACATGCGTAGTCATAAGTTTAATATCACAATCTTATTTGATTGCGAAATGACACTGCAAAGAGTTGTAGACCATATTATAACATAGTTAAAGAGGTTATAATTCAAAGATGAAAACTTCTGCAGATAAATTGAAAATATATATGTAACCGATAAAATTCCGTCGCGGTGAAAAGGAAACTATGTAAAACTAATATGTTAAAAATTTACTATTTTTACAGAAAGTTGCTGCGAACGTTGTGAATGTTTTCTCAGAAATATTTTTGCAGATATATATTTACCAAACTCGCAAAAAACACTAACAACGTTCACGGCACCTTTCTGTAAAAATATTTTATTTAATTATTGATTGATAAATGCAGTCATTTAAATATCAAATTACAAATTCGACTATATATATATATATATATATATATATATAGTAAAATGCAGGGGTTAGTTTCGTTTAATATACGTTAATATAATTTATCAAATAAATAAAATATTATGTTTGTTTGATTTTTATCTGTATCCATATGTTAAGTCAATACTAGATTACGTCACAAATGTCATATATTTGTGATGATATTTCATACAACCAGTTTTTTTATATTGATTAGAGGCGCAATTGAGTTTACATTTTCATATTTATGAAACTGTATTAAAAAGTTTTTTCAATAACTAGACTTTGAGTAAATTAAAGAGACTTGTCGGTATCATTTTCAAATGTGTGTAACGTCATTAATACATATATATATATATATTTCTTCTCAGTAGCACGTTAACTATATTATAGGAAGAATATAAACTCTCTATAGCTGCCTGTAAAATGTAACAGAAACAAACAAGGAATAGGAAACAATAGATTAAATGAATGATCAATTATAAAAACAATATATTAATTAAAATAACACAATATTGCCTTTTTCAATATGCTTACAAACATGAAAGAAATGCGTTGCACAAAACTAAAATACCATAATCTACAATGGATAAAGAACAAAAGGGAGAAAGTTCATGTAAGTTGTTTTGAATTACATCCTTTATAGAAATAAATCCTCTCACATGATTACAATGCATGCGCATTAGTCTAGTATGATATATTTACTTCTTTGCATAATTAGTCATATTCTGAGATATGTAGATAGAAAGATATCAATGTTTCACAATGTATATGCAAAGGCACGTTTCAAAATGATCAATAGAATTATAAGTTTGTAATGCAGATTTATTTTAGATACAATATGGTTTTTCTATCATCTCTATTTGTTAACAATGCGTAAACGGTAGATATTTAAATAAGTAAAATAGTAAGCTGTCGTACGTATTAAAATCAAAAAAGATTATTATCATGTTAGTATGGTAGTGCTATCTTTCGCATTGTAGATAACGAAATCTAAACTATGAATCACGGAAGAATGATATTAGCCTAGTTTCAAACTTAAGATTTGTAAATAAAATATCGGAAATATTACGTTCTACTTTCAATATATATATATATACATGGGACATACATTGGCCCCATTGTTAACTATATATCATCATGTTAGAAATAATAATTTATATTCTTTAGGATTCTCAAAGCTTTAATTTCTAAAGTTTAATTCTAATTGGTGAACCCCTCATCATTTAGATAATTTGTAGTTTTTTTTTAATATTGAGGTGTTGGAAGAGTCTAAGCAAATGTTCCTTCTTTTCGGCCAGACAAATATGGTTGTTTTATATATTAACGTATTATTCACGGGCATCACTGGTGACTTAAAAAATAATTTGTCTAAGTTGAAAAGGAGAAAAAATATAGTGAAAGTGAAAAAAAACTATTTTGCATATCATTCAATGGAATAAACTGTTGTAGTCATAATGTACTCTATGTAGAATCACTGCATACCGTACCAGTAATTAAAAATAAATTGTAGTTCATAATACTGTTTTCATCAATGTATATTGTTATACAATGTAACATACATATATATGTATTTTTTGAATTAAATTAATTAAATTAAATTAAATTAAATTAAATTAAATTAATTAAATTAAAATTAAATTAAATAAAATTAAATTTTTTTGAATTAAAAATTTGAATTAAAGCATTTGGAAATAATTAATTGAAGAATACTCAGTTTAACTTGTAAGCACTTAATCAGAAATATAGGTTCAAGTATTCTAATCGCGAAGATTCCGAACTGTTGTCGTGACATGTTTAACTACTAACTAAACGATATATTCCATAATTGACAAGTGAACAATTGCTATAAAGGTAAACGGACAGAGTTAATAATTAGAAAACGCAATCATGTTTAAAAAAAACATCGTCTTTCTTTTATACATGTCTTGCTTTTCTTTACGTAATTTAAAAACAGGTACTTCTGTATCATTAAAGCTGAACAATTATAAACAAATTGATACGGTGTCGAAACAATAAAATTTCCTAAATATTAACAAATTGTTTAAAAATGTTTCAACTACAAATTTATAAATGTTCTTTCCAATTATTGAACTATTTTATTTTCAAATTTCAACAGTGGGTCTTGTACGGATCTTGTTGCAGAAAAAACCTTATAAATATAATTTTTAAACATTGTTTTGGTAAATATTGATCACTAAAACTCAAAAAGTGCAAAAGATTATTTGAACATAAGTGTTTTATTGTTTACATTTGAGATTTCAAAATCTCGTATTATTTCTATTTAATAACTATTATTTGAGTTTAACAACATATTACCTTAAAAATGTATTTCAATTTTATGCACCAACTATCAATTTTGTGATTTGTATGGCCTAATCTAGATGTTTAACATGTACAATGACCTATGATCAAAACATGCATTATCTTAAACATATACACTAATTGGTTTTATAATAGTTTAATTTAGTTTCTTGTTTAATGGTAGATAATTTAGTTTCTTGTTTAATGGTAGATAATTTAGTTTCTTGTTTAATGGTAGATAATTTAGTTTATTGTAGTTTTAGAGTTGTAAAAATTTCAATGTAAAAAATAAAATACATATGTTTAATGTAATCTTGTACTTTTTTGGATTAAATTATAGACTAGTCTCTTTATTACTTACCTACCTTAATTCAATTTCTGATCCTAGTAAGTCTTTACTTTGTTTTCAAACACAGTATTAAATTTTGAGTTCTAAATTTGACCAACTCATCAATCATAATTTTAAGAAAAACGGGTCTCATTTCTAATTGAATTGATGATTCGTTAATGACATTTCCTCGCATATTTGCGGAATTTCGACACATGAGAAATCAAACGCACATAAATCTGAATTATGGCCTATTTACGAATTGGAATCAATAGCTTGTATTAATTATTTTTACCAAAAGTTTTTTTTAAATAATTTTTCTACAATTGAACAACAATTTCACTCTGAGAACATATTTTTAAGTATAAGGCAGTAGAGATTAAAAATAAATTAAAACCAACAATTAAGAAATAAGAAATAACAAGGCCTATCTATGTATTTGTAAAATACTGTTTAATAAACTATTATAAATTGTGAACGACAGATAAATATTATAATTGTCCGCCCTGTAACCAGATAATAAACCGTAACTTAAGAAATTAATTGTGAGCACTTTTTAGCACTTGATAGACCCTCTGCCCTGGAACCATACAGAGCAGTTAACCCGGCTGCTGGCAATTGGAGCCCTCTTCTCTAATGGCACAGTAGTAATTCTTGTTTGGCGCGTCCACGTCGCGGGGGTGGGTACTGTGAAAGCA
>JAUZND010044590.1:0-20422 GCA_034780555.1 Coelogynopora nodosa | reverse complement strand
TTAGGATGTTAAACTTTAGGAGTTTTAGGGTATTAAACTGTTATAGTATACTTATAGTATATACTTATAGTATACTTTAAAGAAACTTAGTAGTTAAACTTTGAGAGTAACAAATGTTAGTAGGTTAATTTTTTTCCTTTTTTACTATGTGATATTATTTACGGGTATTTTGTATTAGTAGGATATTATTTTTTTGCAAATTTAATATTTTTCGGTAAAGGTTAAAGATGCAGAATCTACTAATTGAAAAAATTGGGAAAAGTATAAGGGCAAGACGGAGTGTACTGGACTTGGAAGAAATACACGTTTTAGTATTCACTGCGATATGTTAAGTTAAGTTTTTACTTTGATAAAACTATATTATCATCTGGTTCAATTGTAATACATTGTTAAAAGTAATTAATTATCTTAAATAATTAATTACAACCAATAGTGTTGATATTCATTTTTTTAATTAAATGACTAAAATCGTACTTTCTGCACTTGCACGAGTAAATTAATCTATATATTTAGATAATTGTATCAATTATTTTAGGGATAGTAAAATATCAACCACTTTTATTACTTGTACATTTACCAATACTAATTCCGATGAAAACCTTCTTATTAGCAAAATAAAAGTTTGTTATTTATTAATCATGAAAATTATTTACAATATTTAAATAGATTACTTAAGAACCTGTTTTTATGACAAATGAAAAACCTTTTTCTGGATCGACACTCTTTTCAGACTTTTTCAAATTAACATTTTCTTCCTACATAGAGTATTTTCCATTGTCTATGTATTATATATGTAATGTATATATGCATATGTATTTCCATACAATACTTTTCATATTTTTTGTATTTTTCGTAAATATCCTATTTTCATATCATATCATAACATTTTCAAAATATAGAGTTTTTATCAATATAACGATATCTATGTTTAAATCTATTCAAAGAGAGAGAGGGTGAGAGAGAGAAATTGTCGAAGCAATATCCACTCAATGTTGCTAAAGTGATAGGCTACTCGCAGTGGTCCACAATCAAACATGTTTCCAAATAATCTAATTTTCGTCAAAATAAAAATAATTTATTCTAGAACCTCGATTTAAATAAAATAATAAGTCAAAACTGCCGATCCAGATTTCGTATTCTTCATAAGGGCAATGACAATAGTAAAGTTACAATGAATTGGTTCTCTTTATACCTATACAATAAATATTACAAAATGAGTACAATTCATGACAACCTATAATTATGCTTTATATTATAAGGAAAATGTTATTCACTGATGTTTTATCTGAGAGAGAGAGAGAGAGAGAGAGAGAGAGAGAGAGAGAGAGAGAGAAAAAAAAGCGAGAGAAAGAGAGAGTTTTCGAACGATACGGATTGTGTAATTTTGTTACTCCCTTTCAATGTTTGATCTGGCTCGATTTATAAATTAGAGCATGTTTACCAATTAAAATTTACTTGAGATATATTATACATTATTAGCCTTATTTCATAGATTATATAGTATGTAAATAGTAATTACATGATGCTTTCATCTGTATAATTGAATAATACTTAACTATTATATAGTTTATTATACAAAACATTGTAAAAATATATACGACACATCTATAACTAAACATTTATCATTAAAAAATTTGCAGAATATGTACATAATAAAATATATTTTAAATAATTTAATATAAATATATATGATCCATGATCCATGCATTTATTAGAAGTGGTTATTTAATTATTTTTAAGTAATATAAAATATGACATTAAATTTAGATAATATTATATCAATAAAACATTGTTTTAAATGTATAATTATGATTTAATAGTTTAAATGTGTGTATTAATTCATATTAAAAATAAAGTTATAAAATGCCCATTTAAATTATTTTTTGTTACAACAAAGTTTATTAAATCATCACGCGTTATTCCAGATTAAGAATAAATGTTTTTATTACTTCTTTAAATATTTGAGCGAAAGGCAAGAATTACATTCCGAATAGTTTACAATCGTAACCATTCTATAATTAAATTAATTATTAATAAATAAAATCCAGTTGTTGATCCGCCCAGTGAGACTTACGCTGTGAAATTATTGTGTGAATTGATCCCCATTGGAATCGGAATGTAACCACCAAAGATCGTTACTATACCGTGAATTAATAAGTAAATTAATATCACCCCAGTCGCCGTATTAATTTAAAAACCGACTCGCTCACTGAGACCACATAACATTTGAATTAAAACTTAGATTTTTATTAATAGCCCTACATGCAATACACAAACATGATGTCTGGAACTAAAATAGTGAAATAAAGTTCAATTTTATAATTTGATATCTTATAAGTTCTTAATACAAAAAAATACGTAAATTACAAATTTATGTTGAATTCAGTAGGATAAATTTGAAGTTATACTTGTACTTATAACACAGTCCTAGGAAATGAGAGGTTGATAAGTCATGCCTGTAGTGGTTATATGTTAATTAAAGCCAATATCCAGGACACAAAACCAAAACAGACCGAAAGTAGAAGTTGACCCAAAGAGATGCAGTAGAAACTAAATAAGGTGCGGGACTTAGGACCCTCAGCGGCGTGTAAATTATTTTTAATTTACTTTTAAAATAAAATAAATTGTTTACTATTTAGTAAGACTATATAACGTTATTGATATGCGTATAACTCAATCGTAATAATTACCAGTAGTAACTTTAAACGTAATATTTAAATTTTCAGATTTGTCATGTCGTTTAATTGATAATAAATGTGAATTATTAAATTGGTGATGACTTTTACATTGTGATATACAAATTGGTGATAATTATGTTATGGTACATTATACATTTTAAATTTCAAATAAATCTCCGCATACTTGTTTTATAACCCTCCGTCCTTCCCTCCTTCCCGAAAAATAGGCCTCCTATTCAATGATGTAAAGTTCCATTATCATATATGGATAATACAACTGATGACGTGTTTAATTATATCAGCTCAGTCAGTGAAGGCAACTTCTGAAGATTTTATCCCTCTCTCTCACCCTCTTTCTATCTCTCTCTCTCTTCTTTCTCTTCTCTCTCTTTTCTCTCTCGTCTCTCTCTCTCTTCTATCTCTCTTCTCTCTCTCTGTGGCTGGAGACTTCTCTCCCTTATTCTCTCTCTTCTCTCTCTCTTTCTCTTTCTTAAACACAGCCATTTGTTGACAAATATGCGCTTCACTGATAGCAAAACTCGAATCTCATCCCTTCTCGAACTATTATTCGTGTATAGCCTCCTGTATTGTTTGCTTTTGGGTTTTTGATACGTTTGTGTAAAAGTGTTTTCCCGTGTCTTCCTTTCCAGCGGTGCAGATGATATTACCGCTTGTCGTTGATTTTTTAGATCAGATTTGTAGGTTTATATTCTACTTTTAATATGCCAAAATTTACAAAAACAATAATTTAAAGCAGTTTTGTTTATTGCTCCATTCTGAAAAACAATTCTTAGTTGTATTTATAGATTGGAATTTATTCACAAATTGAAATATTATAACATATTTTAATTTCAACATATTTTTCATTTTACATGAATTCGTTAAATTTACTTTAGAAATTTATTAAAATATGTGGTTAATAGATGGTGCTTACTTTATATTACGTTGCAGGTAGAGTAATTCATTTCCAAAATAGTACTATTTATATTAAATTTAATTACACATATTTGCAGCCTTTACTACTGATAAAATTAGAGTAGGTTGTTTAAAAGTATGCGTGTAGTTTTCGAGTGTTTGTTTTTTTATGGCAATATCGTTGAATATATTTACTCCATATATATCTTAAATGTATAGTCAAGTTAAATGAAGTAAAAGATAGGTTATAATGGCATAAATTTTTATATTGGTAAAAGTTAGTAAAGGAAATGTAAAAAACAAGAAAAAAATGAAATTTTCAAAGCGTTACCAAATAAGAAACAATTGTATAATAATATTTTGATAATTTAAAAAATAAACAACGTTTAGGACTGAACTCGAGAAGGGTGAAACAAAAGGAATGAGTATTCATCAAACCACAAAGATTATGTGTTTTAAAATTTTACAATCCAAACATAGCTTAGCTTGTACTCTATGTAAAACAGGCCTGGAGTGATAAGATAGCAAGTCAAACCTGTGCATTTAAAAAAGTCTATTAAATCTGAAAAGCAGAAGAATAATTGGTTACAGACTAGATTATAAATAAGAACAGGTGTAACATTTATAATTAAAAAGGAGAAGATGTTACTAAACAATGGTGCTGGACTTTGGACCTTAGCGGCAGTTTACCGGTTTATGTGCTCACAACCATCACTATATACCCATAGTTTAGCACCTAATTAAATAAGTTATAAAAAACCACATTAGCTGTTGTGGAATTTTAAAAGTTTGAAATGAGTTTACAGTTGGTAATTATATTGTCATCACATTTGAACCAAGTGTTACCATGAGACGATGAGAAAACATGTTTATTAAAGTTAAGAAAAAAATTAAAAGCAAAATGTAAAACAATTAAGAAACTATTTATGTGCTAAATTTTGCGTATATTTTGCATAAATTACGGATGTCGTTTATTTCATTCACTTATTATTTTTAATACTGCTAATTTTAACTTAATTTAAATTTATTTTTATTTTATCAGTATAAATTGTTTTCACATTTTTTTAAAATGTATAAATAAAAATAGCAAATAATTAAACAGTACTTATTTCAACATTTTAAAATTACTGATACTATACTACTCTTAACATCATAAGTAGTATGCCGGAAGACACCCCTATAATCAACACACATTAATATATTGCCCCCCTCACCACCGCTATAGACGACGACCTTCGACCAGCCCCCGCTGCCCGACCTCAATGCAGCTGACCCCCCCACACAGGTTCGCCTGCTGCAGGAAGCCATCCGCCAGCAGGGGATCAATTTCGAGTACGAACGTGCCCAATGGCTCGAGGAGAAAGCTAAGGTATGACTAGGAAGCAGTCAGCATGGATTTAAAAAATTTCAATTAAGTTTAATTTAATTTTTTTCTAAATTAATTTTAATTCTAAATAAAATTTTATTCACTGTGAAATACGTAGTATTTAATTAGGAGCGTCATTTTTCCATATTTTCCTATTCTTTGGAGCTTAAACGTTCATTCTTATAATACGTTCATAAATAATTGGTCAAATATGTTGTATATTATATATGTTGTGGGGTGGGGATAGTGATGCTAATTCTGTGCTCTGAATGAACCCACA
The DNA here is from genome assembly GCA_034780555.1 of Coelogynopora nodosa. Lineage (NCBI taxonomy): Eukaryota > Metazoa > Platyhelminthes > Proseriata > Coelogynoporidae > Coelogynopora > Coelogynopora nodosa. The sequence continues at coordinate 15,183 of JAUZND010044590.1, read as the reverse complement.
CCAGGTGATCGGGTTCCAGAAGCACCTGCAGCTCAACTACCTCCAGCTGACGAAGAAGACCCAACGCCTGGAGAGCGAGGTAGAACACCTAACCCTCGACCTGGAGAGGAAGGACCTCGAGTTGATGGAGCAACAGATGATGACGTCACAGCAGCAGCATCAGTCGGCCAGGCGGAGTCACAGCTCCTCCTCGGCCAGTCCTGGTCATGTGTACGCCACACTGGCCGCCAGCAACATCTGACCACTGCGAGCAAACAGACCACGCGTATCTAGTCGTCTTCCTATTGGCAGCAAGATGCGCCTTTCTGTTTCAGTTGTACATTTTAAAATACGGATATTTCGGTCGATACAGTTAGATTTGTTAAAAAGTCGAGTTTATCGAATTTATTGATTATTATTTGTACGCAACGCACACTATTGGCGGGAGAGTTCAATTAATTGCAGTAGAATGGGCTGTAAATCGAGTGGGTAATCGAGCTGTAATCGATTATTTGTCTGATTATGTACAATTTTAAAATCTATTTTGATTGAAGACTTTATTTCGGTTAGGTTTTTTTATGGCTTTTCCGATAAACTAACTATATTAATTAATTATTGTTCTCAAGAGTTCAGTTTTATTTCCATTTCAGATCTTACTTCCTACCCTTTAGATCTTCAATTGATTTTTATTTTCCAAGGTTGAGAAACTTTCTTTTTAGTGACTTAAAAACTGTTGTTTTGTTATGTTTTACGTGCATTACTTCCAATTGTCTAAGTTGTATTCAAGCCACAGCTTTGTTTCCACTTGTAATTCAAGTATAATAAAGATTATTAATTAATAATATGGGATTAATGTGGATAATCCTCGTTTAGAAATACAGAACTACTGAGTGCTCCTTGCTGTCCTGAATAATAAATCTTCAGAAATAGTCCATCTGAGACTAGAGCTTGCTTTGGTCATTGTGAATACTCTCTTCGTCTCCAACAGGGAACAACTATACCATGTTAAACTGAATGAAGACGAAGAACAAACTTGTTACAACGACTGTATTAAACTTTCATTACACCACCACATATCTCTTTCATCGATGCTTTTCTATCCTTTCTGTAGATTATGATTCATTTTATATATCCTCCATTTCTATAGATGTCCATCCGTATTATCCGTCTTTCAGTATCGAGTCAACCAACTCCGCATTTCACACTGTATAATTACTCTCCACGATGATGTTTATTATTTCTCTGATTGGTCCCCCCCCCTTAAATAGTTATATTTGTTGTTAATAGTATCGTGCATTGTAGTAAGTTCCAGATATATATATATATATTATACGACTGACAATTTCGAAATCAATCACCTTCATCTTTGATGATAATCTGGAACTGTACCCCCGGTTGTATATAAAGAAGTCCAGAGTGGGGTCTATGTAGATTTCAGACTTGTTAATATTATATATCATTACTGTATTTCTGTGCAGAATAATTGTACAATGGATTTAGCTCCCTTTGTTTATCATATGTAAGGAAATAATATCGCTCTGTATTAAATTGATTGTATTATATTATACCCTTTATTGATTTTCCTTGATTAGGGGCCTTCAGGATCAACTACCGCATATATTTGACTATACGTCTAGGAAAGATATATCAGCTGTGTTTATAATGCGAACGCAATCATCTTTTCAATAACATATCGGACAAAATAAATCATGTATCTCTTATAGCACAGTTAGGTCGTATGTAATGTAATTTATTGTGGAATGTATAATAAATATTTTCACTAAATACTCTTGTAAAATGTTTTGAAATAATTCTTTCAAAACCAGAATTTATCCTTCGTAGCAATGATTGTATGCGTATACCAGACTAAAATGTGACGTTTTTGACTTATTTATTATGATGTTGTAAATTTATTGCTCAATAAAAATCACAATAATTGATAATATGTTTAAATCATTTTGTGATTAATATTAAAATTTTCTACCACAGGGTTCAATAGCTTTAATTAATATAAATAACTATAATAGAGCGGTGCTATTTTTTAATTTTCTTTCCTTGGACTCTTGTGGCAATTTTACGCATTATTATATTTTATTATTTTTTCTGTCCTTTTTTATTCTTTTAAAAATGGGAAAACCTCTATAAAACTACGTTTTAAATAGAGTTATTAAAAATATATATATTTAAGTATAATAATAAAGTTTGATATTTTCATCGTAAATTTTCAATTTTTTTATCCTTATCGTAAAAAAGTTATTATTTATTCCAATAATTTTGAGAGTTGACGGTGGATATATATGTTATAACTTCAGTATAATATTGTTAAATTAAAACAGATTTCAATACTAATAATTATGCAATAATTTGACACTCGTAAGAGAGTAGCACGATTTAATAGAAAGAACTTTTAACTACGAATAAGAATAAAACTATTACGTAATTAGTGTCAGAATAAGATTTTTATGGAACTATTTTACAATTGTCATGTCATTTCATAACTATAATTGTTTCAAATTATTTGCTGTAGCCTATTAAAAAATGATGTCTCAATTTTAGTTTAAATTGGGAAATAAAATCAGTGAGGGAAAACTCAAGTCATTAATTTTGAGTTATGAAAATTAATTTGTTTTAATTAATTTTTTAATTTAAAAAATTGTTTTTATAAAAAAATTCTAATTAAATTATTTTTTGTATTCTTTAAAATCAACAAAATTATTCGTTTTAAAATAAAAAATCGACGTATGTTGGCATTAGCGGGGTAAACTAGGAATAGTTAAATTATTCTCTGTTGACTAGTTTACGACTATTTATTGTTTTTTTAAACCTATTTCAGATTATTATATAAACTCTATTAAAAATCAGGTAAATAGTTAAAAAAATTAGTTAATAACATATTGTACGTTTAAATTGGTTTGTTATTATACATTTGGTACAATTTCCACTTTAAAACAGATATATCCTTACTAATTCAGAAAAATTGTTTTCTTTCGTTAAATTGGAAACTAAATTAGGATTCAAACTAAATTTCACAGCGTAGACAACATAAAACAGTATTCACTTATGCTTATTGTTGAACAATCCACCTATTACAATCGCCTGTCAGAAGAGGCATTTACATAGTATAGCCTTTACGATTTACAACGATATTCCCTCAACAATATTATAACTAAATCAATTTAATAAATGGAATTTCTTAATTATCAATTGAAATATTTATGCCTTTTACAATTTAAACTTCAAAACTTTTAACATTAAATTAGAAGTTTCTAACTTAACCAGGGTAAAATTCCCTGACTTCGTAGTCGTTATCCCTTAAGTGTTGACCTACATTTCCCGATCTTCTAGAGTCTTTAACCCCAAGTCATTGTATAATTCACAGTATTCGACACTCTTATAATAAATTAACTGCAAGTTTCATTTTTATTCAAATGTTAGTTTTACATTAACATCAAGCCATATATAAGTATGTGTATGTGTTTGTAATAGTTGTATAGTATATGCTTACAATTTAATTAATACATCAATATATATAGTAATCATCATTACGAACATTTACAAATATGTTTTCTTAATTAATGTCAACCACCTACTTCTTTTTACCAATATTAGTCTACTAGCTTGAATAACCTCCAAAAAACACCACCTATATGTTCAAAACAAGTAGAAGAGGAAAGGAATTTTTATAGTGAAAAGGCTAATTAATGTACATGTACACAGAGACATTGCCCATCCACCACCCCCCCCCCCCAGCTCCCATCTCTTCTACCTTCACAATAGAGAGGGAGAAAGAGATCACTGTGTCAGAGCGACACCAAATTCTGCTCTCTTTCATTTGATGGAGGGGGTAGGCAAGGAGGGGAAGTGGACGGGAGATGTAGAGAGAAAGAGAGTGTGAGTGAGGGAGAAGAGAAAGAGAAGGAGGATGAGCTGTGAAAGTTGACGCTGCTATCGGTGTCTATGTGAAGCAGACTTGGCCGATGTGAAGTCCAAACATCTGGTCGGATGCGCCAAGATTGGCGAGGGCGATGTCACGGAGGGGCAGTCGTTGGGACCGACTTGTCACTTGCAACTCAGTCTCTGCTAAGCTGTTCTTCATGTACTGGAAGCAGGGAACAGAACATCACGGTCCATTTAACAGTTTCACATGCGAATCACAAAGGTATGTATTAAAACAACCATTTTAAGATGTAAACTTTATTTGACCTTATAAGAAAAACGTCCTAAAATTGGAAAACATACTTAATACATTTTTCAATTTTTTTAATTTGTAATTAGAATCATAATGGATAACTTTTATTCAGGACTAGAATATCTAACTAGAAACAAAATAGAATAAAAAATGTGAACCTCTTATATGAGAATTTTGTTAAGTTAAATTAGCTCGTTATAAGAATAATTTAAAAAAGACTATTAAAAAGTAAATTGGAATCATAGATTAATTTCAACAGGGCCTTTTCCAACATTAATTTAGTAATTTAGTTTTTCTTCTGAGACCTCTTGCATCGTAAACTTAGAATTTTAACAGGTAGTAAAAGTTAATAGTTTTTCTTAAAGCGGTGAAAAAGTTTGAGAAAGTCACCTTCCATACTAATGGTGAACATTTTATTTTAAAAACAGATAACACTTCTCTTACTTGGCAATCGTCTTTGAGTACGCTGTACTTGAATATCTGATCATCATGGGACAGTTTCTTGTCGTTGTCAGTGAATAGAAGCACGGGGTCCTCAGTGCCCCCCACAACGGCCATCTTCTGGCAGGAGATCTTCACCTTCTGGTTAGCGTCAGTACTCAGTAGTTTGAGGAATGCGAGTTGGCTCGCCTCAATTTGGTAGTTCAACTGATGAAATAGAGGAAAAGTAGTTAATTTTAACTCAAGTTAATTTTAAGTTACATTTGCGAATGTGTAGACTGAAAAGTAATAAAGTTGGGCGCATATAATATTGAATGTTGTTAAGAATTGGTGTATTCGGCGATATAAAAAGAAATTTCATGTAGATCTTTATTTCACATACATTCATTTCATAGAGATATGAAACAAAAATAAATATGAAATAAAATTAATTTATATACAAATAAATGTGTAAAATATATAAAATAATATATAGAATAATAAAAAATAAATATTCAATATATTTAGAATTAACGAATAAACAAATAACTGCGTAAATATTTATAGAAAATAACAAATTTATTATTTAATATTTAACAATTAATACTTTTAATTATTTGTATTAAAAATATTAATCTCTATTCTATAACAAACAGTTTTATTTTAAAAGAGTTTAGTGTAGATAATGGAAAGATATAAAATAATAAGTCACTATACTTGTATAATGACATAATTTATGACACTGCATACAACATATTTAAATTATTTTCAAATATACAATTGTGCTTTTCAGTTTTTAAATAAAATAATTTAATTTAATTAAAAATTTATATTCATTATTCCAATTAACAGCCTGAGAATATATATTTTCTATATATTCTCAAAGAATTATTGAAATGTTAACGCAATCGGACTACAGGGCCGCTGACACTGAGGCAGTGAACACCAAACTCACCTTGGAGACGCCGTTAAGATCGCCAAACCAGGCATGCCCGGCTAGCGGCTTCTTGGCGTAGGCCGCCGGCTTGAAGACCGCAGTCTTCGGCTTAACACAGGTCCTTAGCTGGGCCATCTCACAGTGCACCTGCAGAGCGTCGTCGATCCTGCCGCCGTTGGGGTCGATCCAGTAGACGCCTGAGTGTGCGCGTGCGCGAATGAATCAACCAAAACAGAATATTAATATCCGACGAATAGCGCAAATATTCTAGGAGGGAACAAGATCTAGCTATTCTATCCCTTTCTTTGAAAGTAATTTATTCATTTTCCTTTTTCCAAATTCCTCCTGCAGATTATTTTTTAAATTTATTTTATTATTTAATTATTTTATGTATATTCTATTCCGTTTATTATTTATGTGTAAAATAATGCCCTTCAGTGTGTTTATTACTTGAAATTAGTGTTTCATATATTAACATACCACAGAATTGATATATGCTTTATATTTTTTAATTATGATAGGCCTATACCTCCATTTCACTCTATAATAATAAATAATAGAATAGATATGAATCCTTTAATATTTAAATTATATTTTATAATTTAGTGAGAAACAGTGAATGCTTATTTCTTCTATCCTAACCATAGCTTATATCTATTGAACGAGCACTATGTAATGATATATTTCATTTTTGGTAGATTAGCGAGAGTAATGATCAATAAAAATTATATTTTTATTCAATATTCTAAATAAATTTTGTAGTACACCATAATAGGTATAAATTGAACAATTCACACCTCGAAAAAATAACTTTTACCACACGAATGTTTATCTCAGTCGCCACTCAACCTATTCGAGCGATATTGTACTTCCACTGTAATGACATAATGACATAATGAATAAATGAAATGTAATGAATAATGACATAATCAAGTCTCACCATCCTTGAGATCCGGATTGGCCATAGCGAGGTGACGGCAGGTCCTGGCCGGGACAGCCTTGGTTCCCTTCGGCTTCTGAATGGCGTCGTTGCCGAGCACCTTGGCGGCGGTAGCGTCATCCGCGTAAAAGCCGGCCCCCTTGCCAGTGCGCCCTCCACGACGACCGGCGAACACACGCGGCGACATCATAGCCGGGGATCCCGGGGGGCCGGGCGGGCCAGAGTTACCGGCCGGCCCGGGGGGACCACGACCTCCATCGCGACCAGGCGAGCCAGGAGCTCCCTGCGGTCCGGGATTTCCGCTGAAACCGATCGGTCCCACGTGGCCCGGCGGGCCGTTGGAGCCGCGTTCTCCGGGAGGTCCCTGAGGTCCGGTGTAACCACGCTCCCCGGGGGGTCCTCGCTGACCGGCAATTCCAGCCGGCCCCTGTTCTCCCGGTTTCCCGGTCCAGCCCTTGTGACCCTGGATACCCGGTTTGCCCGGCCATCCATTAAGTCCGGGAGGTCCATCGGCTCCCTTGGCCCCAGTAATGCCGGGCGGGCCAATGTCACCCTTAATTCCGTTAGTGCCGGGCTCGCCCCTCTCCCCGGGCGGTCCGTGAGCCCCCTTAGGTCCGTCAAGTCCGGGTGGTCCGGGGGTGCCAACGCCTCCCTTGAGGCCGCGATCTCCACGGGGGCCCTCCGGCCCGGGGTCTCCATTGGGTCCCGGGGGGCCAGTAGGTCCCTTGGCACCGTCAATTCCTCGCTCTCCCGGCGGACCATCCATACCGGGACTGCCGGGGGGGCCCTTGGGCCCAAGGTTGCCCTCTGGGCCGACTTTGCCCTGTTCTCCTGGGGGTCCCTGAGGTCCCGTCAAGCCAGCCGGTCCACTGGGTCCACGCTGTCCAGGTAACCCGGGAGATCCACGGCGTCCCTGTAAACAAAAATAATCGAACAATTAAAATTAAAAGTTGTTCATTTAACAGTTATAATATTTATGGTAAAGTTTAGTGACGCATATGCAACATATATAACGTGTTTTTATTACTATATGAGTTGATGATTTAAGTATATAACAAGTTAGCCCGTTTTTTTCAAATATATAAATTTTAAGATTAGTATGTAGTGCTAAGTTTTATCAAAATAAAGTAAGCTTACTCCCTAAAATTTTATAATAAAAAATAGTTTTTTACCTAAAAGTGGGTTCTTTTTTTATTATAGATGTTATTAGTATTTCTAAATTATTGGTATGTTTTTATCAAACAATCTTAAAAATAATTGTAAACTCTTTTGACTACTATTAATTTTGATCGTTATTACGTACAACACTAAGGCATGTTCATCGTTCATACATTGTTATGTTTACACCACTCACGCTGTGAAATTTATAACCTAGTCGATAATGTTCTTATCATAATAATTGATCTTATCGAATAAGAAATCTTTTAATTGCTATAAGGCAATAAATAGGTATAAACAAGATAAGCTCTTAGAACACCTCATATTATACACAGCACGCAAACAAAACCAGAAATACGAACGAACCGTAGTTCCAGGCGAACCATCACGTCCAGGAGCGCCAGGTGATCCTGGGTCTCCTCTGGCCCCAGTAGGGCCCACATCCCCGGGAATTCCCTTGGCTCCCTCTTTCCCGGGCATTCCCTGGGGTCCACGATTTCCTGGCGAGCCAGAGCGGCCCTCGGGCCCCGGTGGTCCATCCGCCCCCACGGGCCCATTCTTTCCGGGCTCACCTGACGATCCGGACGGCCCAGGAAGTCCCATTGACCCGGGGGGTCCCGGCTGACCCACTTGCCCCACACGTCCGGGCGGTCCCGAATTTCCTCGCGACCCACCTCGGCCCGGCTGTCCATCGCGACCGTTCTTGCCGGGCTGTCCGTCCTTGCCGTTGGGGCCGCGGACCCCCTTGGGCCCGTTGCCTCCCTTATCCCCGGTGGGGCCCGCGGGTCCAGGTCGTCCTGGCATGCCCATGGGGCCCCCTGGGCCGGGCTCGCCGTTCTTGCCGTCAGGTGAGTCTAAACCGGGTTCTCCCTTGGGACCGGCCGGGCCGGGGGTACGGGCAGTCTGCTTCACGGTTCCAGGGGATCCGGGCAGACCCACGGAGCCAGGGTTGCCTGATTTTCCGGGCAATCCTGGGGTTCCCTTGACGCCACCATCACCTCGAGCTCCCTTGATGCCTCGCATACCGGGGGGTCCAACATTTCCTGGCACTCCGGGAAGGCCCTGAAAATGAGTTTGTTTTGTTATGTAATTGTAACTTTAAGGGAGCACTCTATTTGGTGTTTTTGTCAAAAAATAAATAATTTTTATGTTTTTTAACTTTTTGATTGATTTTTAAATTCGATTTGTGATATAATCACTTGTAGTATTTCAATAATGTTTTCTTGTTTGTGTTAAATGCGTATCAGTACAATATTCTAGAGCACAAGGCAAATTATTGTGGTTCTATTCAGATAATATTCTACCAGTTGATATATATATTTAATTGATTTTCGAATCATGTTTTATTTTTGTGAAAATTATGAAATATCGTTAGTGATTTAATAAATAATCATAAATATTAAAATTTAGAAAATAAATAATTTTTATGAATAATTCATGCAAAAATTAACTTCATTCTTTTCTTAAATATTATAAAATGTTTCATTTGATTTAACATAATAATTCTGCTGAAAATTAGAAAGCATTATTTTAGTAAGAATTGGAAAATGATACCTACCGATAGTATTAAATAAACACTTAGATAATATATTAAAGACAATATAATAATTGAATTGTAATCACATATATTTTTGCAGTCACATTTATATTAATAATATAGAGATTATAAAAATAAGATTATCTTACAAACAAAAAGTCTAGGTTTTAATACGTTTCATCAGATTTTAGTATGATTTTAATTATTTCATAAAATACATCGAATAATAACGTTATTCTTAGTTATGGCTGATGCAAAAATATAAAATTGATATCTTTAAATATATATTTTTAATTATTAATTTATTACTTAATTATTTTTTTATCCAAAATATCAGATAGAAGTGATTTAATAGAAAACTTTATAATTCATACATATTATAATTGTTCAATTATATTAGTTCAAAAACTATAATGACTAAACCGGATGTCAACAAACAAATCAGTTTCTTATATGGTCCTTATATGGTTCTTATATGGTCCTCATATGGTCCTTATAATGTTCTTATATGGTTCTTATATTGTCCTTAAATTGTTCTTATATAGGTCTTATAAGGGTCTTATATGGTCCTTAAATTTATTTATATTTTTATGGTCCTTATATGGTCTTTATATGGGTCTTATATGGTCTTTATAAGGTCTTTATATGGTCCTTATATTGTTCTTATTTGGGTCTTATATGGTTATTATATGGTTCTATCTTCTTATTCTTTTTCTAACTGATTTTAAAATGGTTTCGTTATTAGTATTCCGTTATTATTATTGAATTTTTTACAATATTCCAAAAAGCTATATGTGATAGATTGTTATATAAGGCTATAACTTATGACATATGAACGAAATGGATTTGGCTGTGCAATAGAATCTTTAAAATCAGTTATAAGGAATTTTTAAACTATACTTGATATACCATTAAATTAAAAAAAAATTAAATTAATAATTATTTTCTTCATAATTTAGTAAAAGAATAATTTAGGATTGTTTCCATTACTGATTTAAAATGTAGGATTCAATATATTATTTAAATAATTTTCTCTTTTCACTTTTCCTTATCATAATTAATCATTCTCGAACATTATTGATGTCCCTGTTTACTGCTTTTCTGACTTTGAAAGTATACTGTACAGTATCGTCATTAAATTCACGTAATAATAATAATATTAAACATTAACAAATCCCTCTAGCTAGATTTTATATTGTTGTAATAGTTCATAATATCCATATAATGGAATTTTTTTTAATGTTAACCATTTTAACATTTAGTATCAGTTATTTTTTCCAACAAAAACAAATTGCACAATTGTGTCAAATGTTTTAAAATTTAATCTTGAAAATATATCAAAGAAATTTCATATTTTTATGCATTAAAATATCCTTTAATAATTTACTACATACACATACGAAGAACTGTCCTCCAAATATTCCAACAGAGAAGGTTGGCTACTCACCGCAACACCGATTCGTCCAACAATACCAGCCGGTCCAGGCTCACCCTTGGGCCCAAAGATTCCCGGCTCACCCACACCCCCGCGCTCCCCAGGGGGTCCCGTCTTGCCAACCGGTCCTGGAGGACCGCGCATCCCAGGCTGGCCGTCCTTGCCGTTCTTTCCGGGCAAGCCGTTCTTTCCGGGCGGTCCTACTTCGCCCGCTCGTCCCGTATCGCCTGATGGGCCGGGTTCTCCGTGCATACCGATCGCGCCGTCCAGGCCCTTCTCGCCGTTGGCGCCGCTGGAGCCCTGGGGGCCGGGGGCACCCATGTCACCGGGGGAACCGCGGGCTCCGGGCAAACCGTTGGGGCCCTTGTCTCCCTTCTGTCCGTTGTCGCCTCGGTCTCCGGTGATACCGCGCTCTCCGGGTGGACCCTATATTAACGCAGTGATTATTTTGTCAAACGGTATCTTAGACAATCGATATAATTTAATAATATGTGGATATAGACACACAAATACCTATATATTATATATAGCGAGAAGTCGAGTATTGATTTCAGATATCCACTCCAGACAATGAAATCCAACCAGATGAATGATGACGTAGTATTATGAAAACATTATTATTATCTATCTACTCGTATGTCTTCATTGATATGTTTACAGTACACTAAAGTATTAATGTAAATAATAATCATAACATTTTGATTATGAAAAAATAAATGTTCTATTCGGTTAGACATAATTAGAAATTAACATAGATATTAAACTGATTAGGAACTAATTATTATTTTTTGTATAATTTCTCTAATAAACTTAACACCATAACTTGGTTTAAAAGCAATTCTGATTAGTTGCCCTTTTTAAAAGTATATTTTTCATACATTCAACTACGGTATCTCAATTTGCTTACATGCACGTTCATTTAAATACGCTGGCTATGTTATGTTAAGTTTAATAGATCTATAAATGTCATTAAATTTTAATCTAGTCTAAAAAGTCGCCCTTTTTAGGACGAATCAAGCTAAAAATCAAACCGCTCTGAGCCGGGTGTAATCTCACCTGGGGTCCTACTGGCCCAGGAGGTCCTGGCTGCCCAGTGGCTCCACTCTGACCAGGTGCGCCGTCCTCACCAGGCTTGCCTACCGTCCCCCTCGACCCAGGCGGTCCCTGGGCCCCCGGGGGTCCGTTCTGTCCATCGGCCCCCGGGTAACCGCGAGGTCCCGGCTGACCGTCCTTGCCCGGGTCTCCGATAAGCCCCCCTGGGCCGCGTGATCCAGCCCGTCCGGGCTCGCCATTCTTCCCCGGTGGTCCTGACTGTCCCGGTCCCCCGTCGAGGCCAGGGTTGCCCGGCATACCGGCGGAACCGGTGGATCCCCGGTCGCCCTTGCCGCCGACCCCACCTCGAGGTCCGCGGGGCCCTCGCTTGCCGCCCTGACCCGGCTGTCCGGGGGGTCCTCGAGCCCCCATCTCGCCCTGGAGTCCGGGATTGCCGGGGACACCGGCACCGCCCTGTGGCCCAATTTCGCCCTGGGAGCCCTTGTTTCCGGACTGTCCGGGGGTGCCGGGTGTGCCTGAGGAGCCCCTTGGGCCTCTGATACCCTGGGGTCCTGGGCTACCGAGCGGGCCTCGGTCTCCCTTTAGTCCGGGAACGCCGTCTTTTCCGGGAATGCCCTTTTAGGAAAACAATATTATTATTTACAATATTATTACGAATTTAGTTAATACGTAATATTCTACTATTAATTGACATACTACAATATACATTTTTAATAGGATTTTCCCTTATGATTCCAGAAACAATAGGTACACAAAAACTACTGAAAATAAGGTGAATTATACAATAATTATAGAATTATGGCCTTATGATTAAATGTAAATATCTCCAAGCGATTAAATAGTTCGATGATATTTTACTTAGACGCCACCTTTAGACCGATTTCAGAGTAAGAGCCTATCAGTATAACATGGGAATCGAACCTGCGACATGGAGAACAATTGACAAACGCGCACAAACATCTTGACCACAAACATACCCCAGAACCGGTTGGGCTGGAGAATTATTATCCTGTCTAACTAAAATATCCCTCAAGATTTCTTTAATAAATCCCTATATCGATTATAGGATATATTGTTATTTTTTAATAAATCCATATATCGATTATAGGATATAATTTCATTCTTTAATAAATTTATATATAGATTATACGATATCATTTTATTCTTTAATAAATCCATATATCGATTATAGCATATACTTTTTTTCTTTAATAAATCGACAGGATATAATTTCATTCTTTAATAAATCGACAAGATTTAATTTCATTCTTTCTTCACAAGATATGATAAATAAGTCACATAATTTTTCAGTTGATTTGTGGGACGCCTTCCAGACAGTATTTAGCAAAGCTACTAGAATTATAATGTAATGGCAACATACTATTTTATAACTAAGTTAGTTTTATTACAAGATTGTAAACATTCGTTTTTTCTTCAACTATATTTATTTTGGATTCTTTTTCTGATATATTGCTAATTCATTAAATATTTGTTTGTACATATTGTATTATATGTCTATCTGTTTTTACAATATGTTTGATAACATAAAATATTAATATTATATGAACACTCATTCACAATGGAGGAAACGTTTATTAGGTACAATTAGGAGTAGGCCTATGTTTTAATATAAGTTACATTACTAAGTATTACTTAATTATTTGTGATTTTTTTAAAGAAATGCATATTCTCATTAATATAAATTGTTTTAATATGTTTTCTGGTAGCTTAAACCGTGACATATATATTCGACAACATTTATTTAAAAGTTAAACAAATATACTTGCAGCGGTAAAATAGTTAATCAAAATAGATTTAGAATTGATTAAAAAATCATCATTTTTGAACGAGAATTGCCTATCTCTACAGACCAGATTACATACCTCAATAATCTTTTCACATCATTATATATAATATATATATACATAGTATAATATATGTAATATATTTATAAATATATATACATATAACGCCAAATCGACTTAATCACAATTGCTAAACAGTGACACTTACAATTGGCCCAATTTCACCAGCCAAGCCCGGCTTGCCGTCGCTACCCGACTCTCCAGACTCGCCCTGACTGCCCTTGATGCCGTTGGTGCCGCGATCGCCCTTGATCCCGCCCAGCCCGGGCATACCCGAGGGGCCGGGCAGACCCTGGGGACCGGGGGAGCCGGGTGTGCCTCCTCGGCCGTCAGAGCCCTGGGGCCCACGGGGGCCGGGGGGGCCCTCTGGACCCGAGTTGCCGGCGGGGCCTCGAGATCCGGGCGGCCCGACGGGGCCGGGGATACCGATTTCACCCCGGGAACCCTGCGTGCGCGATGTGCATTGTGGAGTGTGATGTGAGGGATTATGAGTTATGTCAAGTATAGTTTGTGTGCAAATTATCGTGTGAAATAGTGAACTTTTCGAATCAAATAATACTACTAATTTGTGCTATAGAATTAAATATTGATTAAACAAAATTTTTGTTTTCGTTTAGGCATCAACCTATTTAAAGTAGTCAACGAAAATATTCATTCTACAATAAATTATATTTTTGGAACTGTACATTGAAACACTCGCCAAAATTATGTCAAGCTTTGAAAATAACATTTAAAAAATCATTTAATAATAATAAAAATTATTTTTTTAGTGTTGTAATATATAAAAGAACTATATATGAGGACATCTGACACCCCTGAATTATTTATCTTTAAAGGGCCTTGCCGGAAAGATCTATTAAAAACTTACTTAACTTATTTATCAAAAACAATTCATTCAATTAATTATACCATCGATCAATTCTTGTGCATTACATCAAATATATTTTTGATTGTTAAATTCTAAATTAAAATTCGGAACATTCCTGTAGTACTTTTCATGTTAATCCTAATTTTTTTTAATGTTTTCATCAAATTTCCCAAAGCATAATAAACATAATCCAATGTTGCAATATCGAAAGATTGTATAAATTACATATAAATCCATTGCTGGTAAAAGCCGAAACTAGTTGTGATTTGATTAAATTTATATATATGTAAAGTCAGGAAAACAACAAAAGTATTGTTTCAGACACTTATTTGTCAATTTAAAGTCAATATTTTAAATTCATTGTTTCATTTTGTTGTGAATACATGGTTCTGAATTTTATACATCAAATATTTTGCAAAATTATACTCCATCATAATGATTTATGACCAACACTTTGCCCTCTTCACTATTCAAGAAGTATAGAGGGTATAAGTGACTTAATTGACTTATCATTAGCATTTTTTTATCCACTGCTACTTATATATCCTTCCCCTCGTTATGTTGCAATTTCTAGCCTCAATGTACTATACTATCAAACTACAAATCTACTGGGAGTGTGCTTACCGCTGCTCCATCGTTTCCAGGCTTTCCCAACTCTCCCTTGGGACCCTGAGGTCCCACCGGTCCAGGCTCACCCGGCCTGCCCATGGGACCCAGCGGCCCGATTGGTCCGATCTCTCCGGGCGGTCCCTGGGAGCCCACCTCTCCGTCTCGCCCGTGCTTGCCGTCGCGTCCGGGATCC
>JAUZND010044579.1:7851-20425 GCA_034780555.1 Coelogynopora nodosa | reverse complement strand
TCCAGCGATGCGTGTTCGGGATCCTCCCCCTCTGCATCCTCCGCGGCATCGATTGACGCAGCCTCTGCCGCAGACCGGATCTCTCCCTCGATCCGGACGATCTCGCGGATCCCGGTGGCCAGTTCAGTGACAGCCTGCAGCTCAGTGAGACCCAGCCGGTTCCGGTTGCTCACCTCGTGGTAGAGGATGTCACCGCCAGCGTCGCCGTTGTTGTCTGACGCCGATTCTTCTTCTTCTGTGTGTGCTTGTACTGTTTTCATTTGTGAAATGAAGAGTGATTGATTTTAGGGTTAATGCGAAATTATAATTACTATTGTGTATAACATTTATTGTTATAATGTGCGTTTTTCTACGAATACGAGTGAGTAATATATGGCCCATGACGTATCACCGATCGATTTTGCACAAGTTACTTAATCAAGTAATCAATAGTTCATTACTCATCACCCTCGCTAAGACTCTCTTTCAACATCATTTCCGAGTACACCAATGACGCTGAGTTTGATTGTTGTATTATCGATAAGTTATTCATGGCTGCTCCCCAGCTCTTACCACGAACGAAAGTATTCGTGCGCTCTATGACCAAATAGATGACCAGATAGTATCACGAATGGACATTCTGAATACTAGAAATAATTAGGACAATATAGAACGAAACGGATATGTAAGTCTAAATTTTAATTTACGATCTCATTGATCAGAACAATGTTAAATAATTATTTTTTAATCGAAACTCCATTTTAAAATATAGAAAATTAAATATTAGTTAAATTGTAAATATTTTATAACCGAATGACATTATTCTTAACAATAAAATATGACAAAATTATTATTAACCCTTTACCATCGGGTGACACAGCGTCTGTGTCCGATCTAAGTGCCTTCGCTCCAGTGGATGACACATATGATTTAGTTGCCGTATAAATATTTTAGGAGAACCCATCAGTGGTATTACATCATTACATCCGCACACAATGTTAAGGCTGTAAAAGGCTACACTATACAAAATGTAGATGTTGATTTATTAAAATTGATGGGGCAGGCTACACATAATAATTATGCATGTCTAATATACGTGAGTAACTATTGCACAACAGCCAATAGTTATTAAAACATTCTCTGTACATATTTAGTGAATAAATCAGGTTAAATCGGTCAATTTTATACTCAACTGTTATTCATACACAGCCTCATTAAATAGCAATAGAAAATAAATGTTAGTTAATTAAATTAGGAAAATAAAATTTGATAACAACAAAAATATTTTTTTAAATTATATCGGTACGGTTTCTTTTGTCCAGGGTTGTATATGGGGGGATAGGGGGTAGATAATATAAAACATATTATATTATGTCGACCGTGACAGCAATTTTTATAAATGGGTCTTAATACCCTATTTAAATTCAACAATTATTTGAATTTTCCTTTTATAAACTATTTGGAGACCATTCCATTGAATTTGTTATTGTTATATAATTCATATTATTGATTTATATTTATTTTTATTTATTTATTTTATATAGGTATTTACCTATATCAAATCATATTATATTATATCATACTATAAAAATATTTATATTTATGTATTATTATGTTGTATATTATGTTATCTAAACTACGTAAACCATCTTAAATTATGGTTTATGTAATTCATTAAACTATAATCATAGCACTGAACAATAAAAATGTTATATATATTAGAATTGAATATTTTAATATTTTCATTTACGACAGTATATATATACATGTACAATAAAACTGTTTGATATTAACTGAGATTTTTATTAATTTAGTTCATTGCAACCAATGTCTCAAGCCTGACGTGTATTTTAGTGGCGCTTAAATTACACAGTTTATAAAATAAATGTAGCGTAATTGTTTTATACGTTACAGTTTACATATATCATAAAGTGGTAGATTACAGGCATTCACTTTGTCATTAAAAATTAATGAAAAACTTAGTACAGTGAAAATATATTATTTTAGAATGTTACTTATAGAATAATAGAAGAAATAAAATAATTACCAATTTTATTGTTAGTGAATAAATTGATGAAACGGCGATTAAATAGTATAGATATATATACTCGATAGTTTTTATGTATTATCCAAAAATTGTTGAATCAAGTTGAGAACTTCATAAAAGGCTTTACTTATAATTCTACATGATGAATAAGTCACAGGACACCTTGAAGTTGAAATAAATTATTTTTCCGTAATAGTTAAGACATCCAGAAATTGGTCCACTGAATTGACAAGAACAGATTTCCAATAATACCAATAATTATATGACTACACTCGAACATAAAACTCAATATAATATACTCATCTCGATGATTACGTAATTACATCGACGTTTTACAACTGTGAAATGTATCCTTTAAGTTACTGATGTTAATTGGCAGATTACTCTAGATTTTAACACCCATTTCATTACTGCTTCCACTTACTGTAATGAATCTTAATATGCCCTATCATAATTGGGTAAAGTACGACCTATAATACAGCTCACCACATTTCGCCAACAGTTCGTACTTATCACAGAGCCTGTGGAATCGCCTCTTCTGCCCACTCAACAGTGGGATCTGGATGTGGACACTGGCGTGGAGGGCGGTTCCCAACTTGCTGGGGCAGCAGGTCATAAAGCCGTACTTCTCGCTGCGGGCGAAGCTGATGTTCTGGGACTCGATGGCTTGCACACCCTGTGGACACAGAGTTGCGTTGGATTATAGAGGGGGGGGGGGGGGGGGGGGGCAAAAAGGATAACGGCGGTACATTTTGAGAGCAATATATTGTGTTGTACAATATTTTTTCTCAGGTGATTTATATTAAAATATAAAATAATATGATATGCGATTAAATATACAAATTTATAAATAAAATGCAAATTTAATGGTTAATAAGTTAACCAGGTGTTTTTTTAAATTGCAAAGGTAAACGTGGATTAAAGGTAAACGTGGATTAAAGGTAAACGTGGATTAAAGGTAAACACGTTTTTAAAATAATTAAATGTAAATATTATGCTAATGTGCAAAAATGGAACAACCATTATTTTACTTTTGTTAATTAAATTGACCAAATGTAATTATATCACGCTTACAATTATTATTAACGATTTTATGAATGGTTGGCAAAATCTATAAATAATTAGATAGGAAATCATATAATATTTTCCTTCAATTATAATATGATATACGCACTTGTATGCTTTCTTCTATAAAATAGTTATTTGTCTTCTAAATAATTAGATCAATACAAATAATAAATTTGATTTTAAACTGCCCCCCACAAATCACTCCCCAAAGTACAGCATATAAGTCACTGAGGGATCAATTAAAATCCGCAACTAATGTGGAGTGTCTATTTTACAATGCTTTAATTTTTAGCATTATCCTATTGTATGTTATACGAGGCTGTCAGGAATGCCGTTACTTATCCTGATACGTGTGTAGAAATGAATCTATCCTAAACAAATCCTAACTATGAACTAACAATAAATACGAAGAAATAAGTTGAAGTGATTAATAAACTAAAGTCATGATCCAAATATATTTCACTAACTTGCCATGACGTCTACTAATCCCTGTCAGACTATATACGAATCACATAAAACAGTATTTGTTCTATTTGATCTATATTTATTATATGAGTGGGTATTTACCACGGCTATTGGCATGCTATTTAATATGGACTGTTTGATTCATAAATGTTCCGCAGTCTCTATAATCTTGCAAGTCTTAATTGGTTGGGTCAGTATATAATGTCAAAAATGTCGTTAATTATTTAATCGGCAAATGAGTGCGTGTTTAGTTTCATGTAAATAAATACGTGGAATACATCTTACACAGGTGATTGAATATACAAATGACGTCTATTTTTCATTATGAAAATACGATGACATAAAGGCTATGACATACAGGCTATGACATACAGGCTATGACATACAGGCTATGACATACAGGCTATGACATACAGGCTATGACATACAGACTATGACATACAGGCTATAACATACAGGCTATGACATACAGACTATGACATACAGGCTATGACATACAGACTATGACATACAGACTATGACATACAGACTATGACATACAGGCTATGACATACAGGCTATGACATACATGCTATGACATTCAGGCTATGACATACATTCTATGACATACAGGCTATGACATGCAGGCTATGACATACAGGCTATGACATACAGGCTATGACATATATACAGGCTATGACATTTAGTCTACCTTTTTTGAATATCGATCTGTTGTTGCAATAAACAGTATGCGACGACCGGAGATTCTAGAAAAGATTTTTTCTAGAATCTTAAAAGTTAAAACTGTTATATTATTTAAGGCCGACAGCATATAAATTGAGAAATTTAACGGCACAGGGAACTATTGAATTAATTTGAAATAAGTTTTCTGTCTATATATGGGTGATTCTGTAAAAATTTCATCTGTATATTCTTTTTTTATAACCTCGGTCATTAAAAAAGTCTCGATATTGATTTGTTTGAAAAAAACATTGATATTTTTCTGAACAGTGCGTCTAATTTGACTTTTTGTGAAATCCTGTTTAGAGTAGGTGAAATGACAACTGCTCTGCATTGCTTTTTATCAGACGCCGATGAATTGTTCCGTGTAATAATTTGTGATCGTAAAAGTAGTATCATACCGCAGGAAACGCCGCTGTCTGAGTATATGCTTCCAGAAACAATTCACGACTTTTGGATGGAGGAAACCAGTTTTAAGTTTGCTTGTTGTTGGCTACGTACATAAGTTCACGACTTTTGAACTAATTTAATATAGAACAATTACACCTGTTGTTTGAACAGATTTGAACAATTTGAAGATATTTTTTAAGAGTATAGAATTATGCTGTAAAAAATGTTGAAATAATATATTAATAACTACAGAATAATTCCGTTTTTTTAAACATTATTTATTAATTAATTTTTATTATGGATTTTGGTACTTTTAATTACATAATCCATTAGAACTACAACTCTTAAAGTATAAGTTTTGTCAGATTAAGATATGTTGGGAATACTTACATAAATTTATAGAAATAATATTTTTATTATAATAATTAAGAAAGATTTAATTTTAATATAGTATTAATTATATTTACTGTAGTTCATTATCTATGTTTAATTATCGCAATAATTATGAAATTGTTCAAAAAAGCATAGACACAATTGTTTATTTATCCACAAACTTAAGCGTATAATTATACCCTATTTATTATAAACATATATACAATATAATAGACTAAACGGAATCATATAATAAATTAATTATACATTAATATATAATAATGTAAATAAATAAATTAGTATTAACAATAAGAATTCAATACACACTAAATATAATAAACAACCCAGGAACATACAATGTATTATAGAACATTAAAAATGAACTGATAGACTTTATACTTCATTATTCCAATGTCTTTGTACACCTTGTTTGTCTGTTGAAGCTATAGCTTATTATTACATCCTTACATTTTCCTATGAAATAATTAATGGATGCAGTAAATTGTTAGTAAACCTGTATCCTATACTTTGTTTATACTATATAATATCATGCATAGGAAAGTGTATATATATGACGTGTTGTGTAAGCTACATGTTAATGTACTACACGGTTTGTACCTGATTGTGCAGTTGAAAATCACACACTCATTGTTATTACTATTCAGTGTAATCTGCAAAGTATTGTTCAGGAGTTTATTACGGTCTAATGTATACCTATTTATTTATTTATTTTTCCTATGAGATTTAAAAATAAGGTAGAATCTAGTATATACGTACATATTCATTTACATGCACATCTATATTTATTTCTTACAATGCATTGCACATTATGCATTCCGAGACTTAAACTGTATATAGGCCAAAACGTGAATAATAGGTCACATGGCATAAAAATAGAAATTGTTATTTACTTCAATGAACATATTATTTAGATTGATAACATCTTGAAGTTTAAAAAAGATAACTTTATATTAAATAAGACTAATCTGTCATGAAAAAAATTATGTTTTTATGTACGTAAATTAATACAAAAAATCACTAAAATCTAATGGGAAATAAATACAAAGTAAGAGATATATCACACCCTACTAAATATTATTTAACTTTTACAATTTCTACTCACGTTTTATTATATATTTTCATATTTGTTTTGAAAATAATTATGTCCCGAGCGTTAGCAAAAAGTGTAAAACATTATTAGAGCATTTAAATTGATGTGCAGGTAAAATTTATGCATTCTTTATCTATCTCATAGCATTGTAAATATTTCTTAAACATTATACTTTTAAACATATATTTTATATTACAAAATATATATCCATTTTAGTTCTGTCCCGAGCGTTACCTGTATATTGACTTGTGAATAATTTTTGTTTTAAAGATATCATGTTTGTTAATCTTTGCTTTTGATAAATAATAGAAATAACTATGTTGGAATAAATTGGTTTCGTTTTATTTTTTTCTGTAACTGAGATAGAATATAGGGTTAATTGGATAAAGGAAAAACGACTGACAATTTGTTTGTCCCGAGCGTTACTTTTTAAAATTATATTATAACATACAAATAAATAAATGATTCATTCCTAATTTTCCAAACTAATAAATAGCAATCCAAACTTTTATATTAATGTGATAATAAGTTAAAACATACATTTTATGGGAATTACAAAGACACTTTACATAGAAATGTTATACATTTTGTCACGAGTGTTACCGCGTTTTCATAGTTGAAAAAGGCTAAATGGAGACCCATATCTCTACGATTGTAACATAATATTTTCATGTCACATAAATTGTAACTAAGAAGATAGTTTTATACATTGATGATATTATTAAACGTGTCACGTGTCATGTGTATATAGTGTAATCTGTATAGACATATCTAGCAAAGGCTATCATGTAGTATTGATTTTTTTCTCCGTGAATGGAACAATGAAGCGTGCGATTTGAGATTTGAATACGATACAACTCGAAACTAATCCATGGTTTTATTAAAATAATTTAATTTTGTTGCGTTAAATAAAATGTCTGGACTTATAATACAGAGTGTGTTATATATATTTAAAAAAAAAAAAAACTTATATCGTAATTCTTTATATCAATTTAATCCATTGATATAATTATATGCCTATTATAAGCATAAATGCGCCATTTATATCTATAAACTTAATAGAATTAATAAAATAAATAATTATTATTCAGTTAATTATAGCAAACTGCGTGTCTATAAGTAAATTCTTAAAATTGATAAAGTTTCATAAATTGTGGCAAAATGAATTGATTCTATGCATATACTATTAAGAATTTGTTATTATTATTATCAGTATTATAATTTTAAATATAATGAATTTTGCAATATGCTAAGAAAGAAATTTAGATTATGTACACATAACAATTAATAATTGAATTAATTTATATAACATATTTTGTTAAATAAATATAAATAAATAAAAATTAAATGAATTATATATATCTATGCAAAAGAAAACTTTGCAATATTTTTTTGGTTAAAATTTTATTTTTAAATTGACAAAATTCTAAAATTCACGCAGCTCGGGAATCGAACCCGCCCAATACCTCCATATTGGTATTTCTAAGTTCATGTATTTTTGTACATCACTCAATTATTGACAGCTCATAAAACAACTCCGTTTACAGTTCCGATTATTGGTCTAAATATGGCCTATTTACCCCAATAGTGATTGTATATATATATATATAGTTTAAGTCTCCACAAAGGCCCAACCTGAACGAGTCGCTTGTAGACCTGGCCCAGGTCGGCACCCGGCTCCATGGCGATGACCTTCAGGTGGTCCGCTTCACCGACCCACACAAGGAAGGTCTTCTCTGGGTTGTGGAAGATGCCGCGACCGCTGGGCCAGTCTCGGTAGCCTCCGGCGTCACGAAAAACCCTGCCATGTGCGTGTGGAGGACATTAATGAGGGCAACCTTGGTCTCAATTGAGGTATAACCTGAGGCAAGGCGCCACCACATCGTTAAGTACATACCTATTATACGATAATGGAATAGGAAAGTCATAATAAATTATAGATATTAATTATACCATTGACAAAATTCATAAATATCCGCAACTAATACGGTGGAACAAGATTTGTTGACTCTCCGATATTGCAATAAAAAATTTGAGAGCTCACCATTATTCAAAATAAATATTTTTGTGATATATTTTGATGTAATAAAACAATTATATCGTCATTTATTTAAATAATATCCATATTTAGACGTATTAGTTATTTATTTAAATTCTGTTTTTTTACTCATGCATGTTATTAAATTCTTTGTTATTTTAAATTATTTTTATTCTGCCACTTGTCTTTTTCTTTTTACTCATTTTCTTTTTACTTTATTTCAACCAGTATAGTAATAGGTTGAGATGGTTTAAATGTTCTCAAATTAGCATAAACTATTAATTGTTGGGATTTTATTCCTATAAAATCAAATTTTAATCCTGTCAAAATATATGTCTAATGGTGTGGTTGAAATTGTATGGTTGTATGGAATGCGTAATTTAACTTCTTTGTAATTTTTTTTAATAACTGAACGTAAAATGAATGTAGCTGATTATCATGTTGTGTGCGGAGAGGAATATGTTTAGGCTAGCAAAATATTAATATTAAAACATATATTTTTACGTTAAACACGCATACAACCAACCTTTTCTCCAGATTCATCCCGAGATTCACTTGAAGAACGCAACATTGTTCAGCGTCAAATTTGGTGTCAAAATGTTACTTTCATCAAAATAATAACTAAAATTAGATGTTTTAGTCGCTATTTTTGTATTTCTACAAGGGGGAAATAAACATTTTTATGAGAAATTTTAGAACTTTTATATTTCTGTTTGAGATTTGGCAGTCTGATTTAGTTCCAGAATGTCTTCACACATAGTAAAGATCAATACAATCGATCAATAATTAATTGATTGAGGACCATTAATTGATGTTGGCTATAATATTGGTGTACCGTACATATCTGAAATAATTTTTAATATAAATAATGTATTTCAATTTAATAATTATTAGTTTAATTTAATAAAATAATCTCCGAATTTAAATTAGGGGGTTTGAAAGATGCGTTACGTGATTAGTTCAGTGAAAACCGTTTCCCGATCCGACTCTTGGTTCCCGATTTATAGTGATTTTAGAGGTCCCAAAGGGGCAATATAATAAGAGGGGGCAAAAATAATTTATATTGTAATTAAATATGAACTGACTCAAAATTTTTATTTTGACGAGAGCTACATTTTAACACCAAATTTGACTCAGTACAATGTTCCGTTCTTCAAGTGAATCTGGGGATGAGTCTGGGGAAATGGTGGTTTACGTATTTAAACTAATTTTCATCATGACAATCCTTGTCTACGTGGTGGTTTAGCAGTTTAATTAGTTTTACTGTAAAGTTAAGACCCGAAATTCCGATTTTTAACATTGCTTAAATGTTTATCTTGAGAATAACTGAGTTGCCATTTGACCATTTGACTTTGTCACGGTATATAAGTATATACAGTATGTCTGCTTTTGTTCTATACAGTGAGATACAGTTTGTTAACTGTAAACTTTAACCAGAAAGCTTCCAGGCCTAGAAACTAGAACTCGGTCAACAATCGCTGCCGGGAATCAATAGTTCAACCTAACCCAACCCAACCTTCCCGCACCGCACCCTTACGGATCGTCAGTCTTGAACAGGAGATTCCCGTCAATCAGCTCCTGCTCGGTGTCTTCAGTCATCTCAGCCAGTGACGCATAGGTGCCAGCATGCTCCCCAGCCAACTGACCGAGGGCCTGAGTGATGGTGGTCTCCAGCTCCAGCCGTCGCTCCCTGTCGACTGCTGTGGGGAAGTTGAAGCCCTCCAGAGTGCGTCTCAGGCTCACCCTCGTCGAGAGGATCAACTCCCCTGCGCAGAGGAGATCATGGTTCGATTGAAGAACTTAATCGCACATGTAATTATTGGGATGTATGATTAAAGTGTGACCTAGTTTGTGATTTTATCTCTAATGTGACCTCTGAAAAAGTGCCAAATGAAATAAAATAAAATAAATTTATTTAGAAATGTCAAAATAAATAAATTAATTAATACAATGTTTCGCTCTTTTAATATTAAGTTTTGTATTATAATTAGATTAGCGTATTGGTGATAAATTGAATTTTCTTTGTAGGATTATAATATTTAAATATATTTATATTCACTATTAGTACTGATTAACAGAATAGTTTTGTTTAGTATAGTTTTGTTACTTCCATTTAAATTTTCATTTACTGTATATATAATATATATAATAATCTCTTGCATACCTCGAAGGCTTACTTACACAGATCATTTATTATGCAAAGTAATTGTATAGCTTGCATTTATAATAGTGCAATAATACACATCAGAATGTTGGACCTGCATAAAGAGTTGATATATAATTAAGTACATTCCTGAGGAATTGATATCATTATGTAGAAAGGGGTTATATTGTATAAAATAAAGTTAATATAGTACGGCTTACAAGTGCCATACATGATAATTATTTACTCTGGTTTATTTTTCTAATTTAAAGAACAGCTCTTTATTCAATTGATCTCGATTTTATTGTGTCTAATATCTTCTTATATTACATCATTCTATAAAACAGTTAGTATTTATAAAGCACTATTTAGATCAATTAAATAACTAATAAAAATGAGCAAAATAATAAATTAAATATTTTCTCTGTGCAGAAACTTAATATATTTGACACATTTCATATGAATCCCTAATAAAATGAATATACTAAATATACATTTAGTTAGTTGACCTTAAAAATCTATTAATTAAGCTAGCGAAATAGAGCCCATATCACTTCCCCAACAATATTGCTATCGGCGCGCTATTCCGGCATATTTTACAAACACAAATCTTACCGGTCGGATCAAGATTGTCAAAGGGGAGACTGTCAACATCGCCAAAGTCGATCTCGGGTTGACAAATGGTCTCCGTGAGCACATCGTGACAGTCTATGATCACCTCGTCGAGGTAGTCACTGAACTCCGTGTAGCAGTCCACATCGGCGATCCTTGGACACATAGCTCCCTCGGCGTTGTAGGCGCCTGTTGAAATACATAACAGTAACATATATAGCACATAACAGTTACATATATAGCATATAACAGTAACATAATGTATATAACATATATATAACAGTAACATAATATGTAACATATAACAGTATGCCTATATATGCGCATGGCCACATGTTCCTGAGGAACTAAAAATCTCCTAGTCGACTAGGTGTCACATTTTGAAGAGCTTAACAAAATCTTATTAGGATATATAATATTTTATTATTGTGCCCTATTTCGGGACTTAAATGAATTGTGACCTATTTTATGACTTAACTGAATTGTCACCTATTTCATGATTTAACTAAATTGTGGCTTATTTTATGACTTAAATGAATTTTTGCTTATTTTGTTACTTAACTGAATTGTGGCTTATTTTGTTACTTAAATGAATTGTGGCTTATTTTGTTACTTAACTGAATTGTGGCTTATTTTGTGACTTAACTGAATTGTGGCTTATTTTGTGACTTAACTGAATTGTCACCTATTTTATGATTTAACTGAATTGTCACCTATTTTATGATTTAACTGAATTGTCACCTATTTTATGACTTAACTGAATTGTCACCTATTTTATGACTTAACTGAATTGTCTCCTATTTCAGGATTTAACTAAATTGTGGCTTATTTTATGATTTAAATGAATTGTGGCTTATTTTGTTACTTAACTGAATTGTGGCTTATTTTGTTACTTAACGGAATTATGACCTATTTTGTGACTTAACTAAATTGTGGCTTATTTTGTGACTTAACTGAATTGTCACCTATTTTATGACTTAACTGAATTGTGGCTTATTTTGTGACTTAACTGAATTGTCACCTATTTTGTGACTTAACTGAATTGTGGCTTATTTTGTGGCTTAACTAAATTGTGACCTATTTTATGACTTAAGTGAAATGTGGCTTATTTTATGACTTAACTAAATTGTGACCTATTTTATGACGTAATTGAATTGTGGCTTATTTTGTGACTTAACTGAATTGTGTCTTATTTTGTGACTTAACTAAATTATGACCTATTTTATGACTTAACTAAATTGTGACCTATTTTATGACTTAACTGAAATGTGGCTTATTTTATGACTTAACTGAATTGTGGCTTATTTTGTGACTTAACTGAATTGTAGCTTATTTTGTGACTTAACTAAATTATGACCTACTTTATTACTTAACTAAATTGTGACCTATTTTATGACTTAACTGAATTGTGACCTATTTTGTGACTTAAACAAATTGTGACTTATTTTGTAACTTAACTGAAATGTGGCTTATTTTATGACTTAACTAAATTGTGACCTATTTTATGACTTAATTGAATTGTGGCTTATTTTGTGACTTAACTGAATTGTGGCTTATTTTGTGACTTAACTAAATTATGACCTATTTTATGACTTAACTAAATTGTGACCTATTTTATGACTTAACTGA
>JAUZND010044568.1:0-20428 GCA_034780555.1 Coelogynopora nodosa | reverse complement strand
AGACAAAGCTTGTTTCTGTTGGACCAATCGAATATCTTGTTCACTGCGATTTGTATTTTCCTCAGTGCTATATCTTTGTCTTGATCAGATATCCAGATAGCGATGTCATCTGCGTACATACTTATTTTGATCGATGGGTGTAGGACTGATTTGACTTCATCAATGAAGAATAGGAACAGAATAGGAGACAAAACTGCGCCTTGAGGTAGACCTTGTGCGAGTTTTTTCCTTGAGCCATATTCATTACCCGATCTGACTCTAGCTTGCCTGTTTCTGAAGAATCCTGCTATCCACTTTATAAATTTGTTAGGGATGCCTTTCTCGTAGAGTCTGTCAAGGAGTTTGAGCCTCCAGATGGTGTCGTAGGCCTTGCTGTAATCTAGTAGCGCTAGCACTGATCTCTTTGCTGGACTATGTTGGAAGGCATCACTAATTTCTTGCGAAATTTTGATCACCTGGTCCTCTGTACATCTTGACTTTCTAAAACCTGCTTGATCAGGATCTATAAGATTGTTAGATTCTGCGAAGAACATAAGACGCTGTGCTATCATTCTTTCGAATAGTTTGGTTATGCAAGACGTTAGGCTGACAGGCCTGTATGAATCCAACTTGCTTGCCGGTTTGTTGGCCTTGAGGAGAGGAATGATGGTGGCGTTTCTCCACCCTTGAGGGCATACCCCGAGTTCCCAGGAAAGGTTGAAACATTTAAGGACTAGTTCCCTCATCTTCGGACCATAAGATTTGATAAAACGAGGACATACTTCATCATCTCCTGGAGCTCCTTTACTTTTGATCTTGTCAATCGCATTGATGATTTCCGATGATGTGAATGGTGCTGTAGATTCTAATTCTACGTTTTCTTCTCTGAGTTTCAGTTTGACCCTTCTATTCAACTTTCTGTTGTCTTTGTCGATTTGAAGGTGACTTATCTTACTGTAATATTTCATGATGATGTTTGCCTTTTCTTTGTTGTCATGTATCATTGATGCTGTCAGTTTTGTATTAACTAAATGCTTACTTCCCTTCTCTGACGCCTGCTGTATATTTTTGAAATAATAATAAATGCGTTCCGTCTAATGAATCATATTTGCTTTAATAAATCATGTAAATAGGATTTATATTAAGAGTTAAGGGTATTAAACGTTAGAAGTTTAGGGATGCTAGGGTATTTGATCTTATATGCAAATTTACTCTTGTATTCTTATGCCATCGGCCTACTGCAAACTGCTAACTTTATTGTGTTTGATTTGGGTGCCTAGCTGATGAGAACTAATAAGTTTGAAATAGCTGTACTAGGCTCCCAAAAAGAATATAATTTAGTTAGTAGTATAATACAGTTTAATAACCTTAAGTCTAAAGACGGTGGTTTTAAACATTATTCTTGTTTTTGTCCGAAGAATATTTCATTTTATAACAATTGTCCGGACAAGTGGATCACTTTGCTCTCATTAGATTTTTTCTTTTGATCACATTTTGCCATCTTATATTAAAGTTTATTGAAATAATTTCAAAGACACGAGAATAAGTAAGACTGAATGAAATGGCGAAACTGAACTCAAAAACTCACAGAGTTGAGTGCACAATATGGCCGTGTACGTTTTAATAGAAGTATGTTTACGCTTATATTACTTTCATCTACTCAATGAATGTTTTCCATCTTTTAAAAAATTATGTGCGTTTCTAAAAAAAATATTTTTTACTTTAAGGCGTGGTAATCCTAGGTTGTTGTAAGGCGCGTCAAGTATCCCGGATGGATTCTCCAGTACAATCCTGAATTTTAAGATATTTTCGATAATCCCGGAAATGATGTAATTATGAAAAAAATTAAAAGCATTTGCTTGAAAATGGGACAAGCTTTTCTGGCTTTAGTGGGATTAGGTTTTTATTTGCTATTATTAATTTTTTTAGATTAAGGGAACGTAATCTGTAGTGATCTTTTGCTTTACTTCATGCAACTTGGGTGACGTTCAATAGTTCGATCGACTGCATAATCGACTATTTAAAGTTTGCGTAACTATCGATTTTTCGGAAGCTTTAACTCCCCCCAGGGAGCTGTTCCACTAGACCCAGTTGAAGACTATGCGTCCAGACCCCCAAATTGTCACGAAACCGCGCTTATTTACACCGCTCCTTTGTTCGAGACGTCCGTAAATTTAGGATTTTTTGTTGTTTTGATGAGTCTCGTGAATGTTATAAAACTGTAATAAAATATGGGGGTATTTCGGGGGCCCTGGGACAGTCGAAGAATTCGCCCAACTAACGCACCACAAGGGGCTCTGTCCCTTGACTCGCTGGAGGAATTGCCCGAAACCCCCGAATGGTCACGTGGTTAAGGCACGGTCCATTACACTCCACCTTTATTCTATAGTATTATGATTTCGGGATATTAGCAGTCCGTTTCCGGATTTTTTTAAAATTGGTCTGCAACCCAGTAAATGTACTTGATTGATTGATTGATACTAATAAAGTACATATAATCAATTTGTAATTAACAAAATTGAACTCAGTGACATTGATTCAATCGAAAATTACCATGAACTTGTTTAAATAGGCCAATATAGGAAACCATAGCAAACAATATCCAAATCATCAATTATGATTGGATGAAAATTTATCAATAAATATTGACGCGAAATTAAAAATTAATTTCCCGGAAATGCTCATATGCTACTGTAGTTATTTGCTATTATTATATAATATATTATTTAAATGTATATATTTATTTATTTAATAGTTTAAATATATTGTTCAATTTACTGTACTATTTACCTCGTTTTCAGAACTCAGTGTAAATGTTTCTGTTAGTATCAAGAGATTGAAACTTCGTGAAAATTCATTTACAATCACTTTATTAAATTGCTCGTCTAGAAAAAGGTATTCTAATTGATTTTTTATCATGCTATTTCAATTTTTCCATACGAATTTAAAATACAAATTAACCCGTTAAAAGTAGTACTATCACAAATAGTTATCGTTTGATCAGAAAATAAACAAATAAATGTTTTCCCCTAATGCTAAATTATTTATTTATAAATCCAAAAAACGACATTTTTTAAATACTATTTGAAATATGTATTTTTTAATTATCACGTAAATAATAATGTAAAAATTAATCATTGAATTAGATTAATACTATACATACTTAATACTATTCGAACAATCGGCCCTACTATTAAATATAGGATAAGTGATTTCGACTATCTGACGTAAATGAATGCAAATTTATATATAATTGAATAAATAGTATTCTGTATAGCGTTATAATTATTATGATTTGTGTAAGTTGAATCGATTAATTTTATTCTGCGTAAAAAGTGACCTTAATGATCAATGTCTGAAACAACACATTATGACCATTAATACGATGTGTTTTTTCGGACTTTCACACACCATAAGAATTATACCGTCAGTTTTTGTCAATTAATTCAAATTACTTTTTCTAACTATAATATAATAGCCTACCATTATTATCACACGTGAAATAGCGGTATATCCCAAATAATTTTTAGATAACATATACAACTATTTCATTATAACAAACATCTATTGATATTATGATATAATACTTGCTTTCGGACTTATAGCAGATATTTCCCATTTGCTGTTTTCAGAAAATATTTTCCCGTTAGTATAATTTCATCGATGAATTTAATTGGTATTATTTATATTGAAATTGACAAACCTTAAAATTGGTGACTGGTAAAATATCGAATTGTTATTTTATTCGTAATTTTGTGTTATTCACAAATAATTTTAATTTTAATGGATTAATACATGTAATAAAAGCCTCTTTTTATTGTTACAGTAAAAACAAAAATATGTATTTTATATGTATATTTATATAGCGGAATTGTTTACTTTTGTCGAAAAGTACGAATGGATTGAATAAACAATTATTTAAACAACCATCACATAAAAATGCACACCTTGTTATCTCAATAATCTCCAGTTTTATTAGTATTCTGTAAAACACGAACTAATATTTAATGTTCCCCTAATAAGTTGTGTTCCAAAATGGCACCATTTGTATTCTAATGTTTATTCAGAGAGCACTTGTATATGCTAGTTCTATTCACCCTCTTTTCTCTGCACCCGAAAATGTTACTATATTAGGACTACAATCAATCCAAAAATTCCATTTAGTATTTACTTGAAATCATTTAAAACATTATTATCACATCCGTGCAAAATTTATATAGAAATAAATAAAACTTTTCTAGTTTTAAAGATTATAGTAATCTACAGAAACAATTTAAATTTAAAATTCAAAATAAATATTCAACACATTTTTATTTGTTAAATTATGGTATTATTAAGTAATTATCATTAGTTGAATTATTTTATTTTAATATTCATTTTATAAGTTCCTTTTTTAAATCAAGATTTTGTTAATTATTTTTTTAAAGAAAAGATTAAATATTATTTAAATTTATTCACAGCATCTGATGCTCAAGTATTTGTTACTTTTTAAATAATCTTTGGTGGGATCAAGAAAGACAATAGGTGTTCCTTAATCTTTTTTGTATTATATTTGAAATTAGTATGTTTATATCTAAACATTTTTGTACCTCTTTTAAATGAAAGTTCACGGGAATTTTACAATATATTGTAGGACTAGGGAGTCTTTTTTAAATGCTTATAATTTTTGCCATATGTTAAATAAAAATGCAGACTGATTAAAGTTTTAATAGAACTCTTGATAATGAATGAATTTTTTAAATAAAATATGTTATTAATCATATATACAATTATTAATAAAACTAAAAATAGTAATTGAAACCAACATAATTCATTTATTAATGATGCAATATATGTTTAATCTTAGTTTTTAGTATGTAAGCTTTGTTTTCCTTCCTTCATGTTTCCCCTATTAATGATGATTTCAGTTGCCCTGATTGCGTCAAATTATCACCCTCAAACAGTGAAATCTGTACTTGGAATATAAATAATCTTCAGTGCCAGGACATGAATGAGAATTTAGTAAAGTCCAAAAATGGACAATTTGTAACGAATTCAATATTTGATGGCTGCCCAGGCACCATTCCAAAGGGACAGACTTTGTTTTTAACTGGCGAGTCAAACCAGCACACTGTAATGTTCAATGTGAATCGGTTTTCACAGGTAAATTGGAATAGATCATATTTTATTGTATGTTTGAACGATTTCCCCGACAATAGATTGTCGTATAAAGCCCCAGTAGTCGTTTCTTAATACAGTTAAAGACAGCAAGGTTTTCCAACGAATAGTTCACAACTTATCAACGGAACTGTTATATTGGACGATTTTATTATAATTATTTAAGAAAGAAAGAATTTTTCTGTAAAATAATCTTTTTAAAGAATTGTATACATTTTTACTGCAAATTAGTAAATAAATATATTTGCTTTTACTGAGATCAGCATTTTGTCAAGCTTTTTGCAATATTATCAAATTGTGAATAACATTATTTTAAAATGAATCAAAATGGCACTAATAACATATTGAAATGTCATAGTAACACACTGGATATTTAATGATTTTTTTTGTTTATATCAGAATATTTTATTAGAAATTCTTAATTATATGTTTGTCCTTTGATATTAATTCATAATGTGAAGTTAATAGGTTAATTGTATACTTTTAAATAATCCGGCTTTATTAAGAGGCGACATCGCTTTATAAATTCCGAAATTGGAACCATGTGTCGCAAAACAATATAATTATTCGCATTCTAAATATCTTGTCAAAATTTGCCTTAAAAAATCGAACGCTATGTAAACTTCATCCAATCATGTTAAAAATCAGTATATACCTAGATTTATTTCAGCTCTATTAGATGCACCTTTCACAAATTTATCGATTCTAATGTTTTCGTAAATTAAGATATTGCGTAGAATTCCCTTATTTACTTCCGTCATGCGAACAGCCAGTTACATTGGCCAAACCTATGTATGTGTATTAAATGTCGACAGAATCATCATGGATCCCATGGATGTGTTGTTAGTCGAAAGAAAGCGAAACTTTTGTAAAAATCATTTATTAATATAATTGTATCAATAATTATCGCCCAAAAATGTA
Source organism: Coelogynopora nodosa (assembly GCA_034780555.1). Lineage (NCBI taxonomy): Eukaryota > Metazoa > Platyhelminthes > Proseriata > Coelogynoporidae > Coelogynopora > Coelogynopora nodosa. The sequence continues at coordinate 14,371 of JAUZND010044568.1, read as the reverse complement.
GGCAAAGATGTTGATGTTATTCAAAAGTACAGTATTAAATTAAGTATAAATTGCTATTCATAATACTGTGTGTATAAATAAATAATATACATATTACTATTAATTAAGTAATGTCCGTGTTTATCAGTTTATGCCACAGATTTCAATATAAACACTATATACGCTACGGCTATTATGAGCATGAATCGACGAAATCGACGAAAGAATCAAAACTGCGTTGAAAAAATTAACCAATCAGTGCACGTATTTGAGCTTGTTGACAAAAAAATCCGCTGTTTTATTACATACTTACTTATGAATTTCAATCATTGAAATACAGTGAAACCCGCTTAATACGTATACGCTAAATATGTAGGCCCGCATATAACGTATACTTTGTGTGGTCCCGTTTTATTTGTATATAACTGCTATATAAATAGTTCGTTTATTACGTATAACTTAATACGTATACCGGTTAATAAGTAGATCTTGTTGTGTATTTACCCGTTTAATGCGTAGCATCACACAAACTTATTAACTAAAAGTGTTATCTATAAATATTTATACAAATAATGTGCTGGCGTTGTAGACATTATATGCATATTTAACATATATATTTTACAACATATGTACCTTACAACATACATACATTTATAAAATTACTTATTTGTTAACTTTGTATATATGTAGGTACTACATATGTATTTAAATATTGTGACAGTTAAATAACATATGAATAATATGTGCATAAGGATATAATGACTTTGTTTTGACTTCTTGAAGTGTATATATATGAATATCGGTTAATAAGTAGGTTCGCTTATTACGTATACTTCTTCTGATCCCAAGGTATACGTATTAAGCGGGTTTCACTGTAGCTGAATTCAAAAATAATGAAAACACGTTTAGATCGTGAAGTAATAAGATAGCATGAGTCTAACATGTAAATATGATACGTTTCATGAACTGTTGACGATACAAAATGTATATATTATGGACTGTTAACAACACTTGAAAACTTACGAGCATTATTTAATTATAATTAAAATAAATTCCATCTGCAAAATGTCGGAATTGAGCATTCTGTATGAAACTGTGCAACAATGAAAAGTTTAAAAAATACTTTTTAATTCATGCAATAATGATACTCGCTAATTACTTTAAAAAGTTCAATGATTATTTTGTCATTATATTCATATTATTGTATTTTATAGTTTATAATGAAGCTTTCACAACTCCAAATCAAATTCCTTTAAAAGGGCCAGGCCCCCACATCAAGCAGGCAATGTATACATACATACTTAAAGCAAAGACTGCTGGGATGTTTATAGCATCACACAGAGACAATGGATACATACTACACATTCTACAACACTGCAACTATTCCTAATACATTAGCTGCAGTGCTCCACTCTCTAATTTATTTGTTTGACAATGTAGAGATTTTATATGCTGCCCCCCCCCCTTCCCGCTACCCACCATAATCCTAATAAATAGTCATTCCAGGCCCCAGTATGATTTTTTTTCATGTTTAAATGATAGGATTTAAAACACGTTTAATACGTTGTATCTCCATTTTTTAGCATACCAAGTACTTCTGTGATTCTGAAACTCGTTCGCCAGCCGTAATACTATCTTATTCAAATAGAACGGCACTTCTGCAGTGTAACCTAACCGTAAGATCCTAAATAAATTACTTCTTACGGAAAGTTTAAAAGAATATTTCAGCCATCTATTCAATCGTACAGAGTATCTTTTATATTATGTTTGTTTAATAGTTGAACTAATGGTTGCGGTGAGTAAACTTACACATATAATTGACTAATTGAATGTAAATAATATTAAAGTAATACAACTGTGTAAGGAGTTTAACTTGGAAAAGTCATATGGACAACATTTATTTAAATCAACGATAACTATAGTCTTGGAAGTTTAGAATTCTCCTATTCCATATTAAGATTTCATAAACAAACTCCTCTCCATTTCTATGCAGGGTTAAGGTATCATATATGTTGATGTCAATACAAACACGTATATAATAGAACAGTTGAAATAAGTATCATATTAGTGTCATGTATTGAACAGAACCTAAACATACTATATTATACCTATTTAAATAGGTTTAAATATAATATGATGGTTAATAAATATTAATTATTACATTTATCTAATAATGTAATTTAATGGTCTATTTCAGTATGTTCAATATAATAATATCTTAGTGTTTATTACTGGTAGGACCAAAAACGGACGGTCATGTATCTTACAGATCAAATAAGTGTATGAATTGAGAAATCTATTATATTTCGTAATCGTTATTGTGAGTTAACACGTGCAGTAAAATGCTTTTTCTATAATACAAGGTTACTATGGGGACCTTAGAAACGTTCCCAATGCAATAAGTTTTCAGTGAGAGTATGTCATTGAAACGCAATTTAATATCACAACTGTTTTAAAAATTAATAATAAATGAAGAACAAAGTAACCACCATTAACTTAGAATAACATTTTTTGGTATATATAAATTTCAAATATTTCACAATAATATCATGACCTGAAGTTGCAGAACGGTGGAAGACTTTAATATCAAGCAAGGACCTCTGAGTATTTCTTTAAAATATTCATTAACATACCGGTACATATTTCCATGTGTTTTTGTAAATTGAAATACAATATATCATCAGTAAGTCAAATATAATTATAGGGTTAAGACCTTTATAGGTATGACATATTAGAAAAAGCGCAATCTAAGAAGAAAAATGGTAAGACATACTTATAAAACGATGATTCAATATTCGTTTGTTGCAGAGTTTTGAAGTTGTATGTTGTATTCTTTTTTCTTATCATATATATTGTATAGAAATATAGCAATAAATAATTCTATTTCAAATTGTTTACTATATTTATAGAAGCTATTTATGAAAATGTGCGATATCACTTTGTGAATTAAATTGCTTTTATTTTAATATATTATTGCTTTTGTTTCTTATTAATTCTGAGAGATACACCACAATAATCTTATGTAAGTGTTGTATATGTAACAAAAAATAGGCAAAATTGCCTATGTACCATATATATTTCTGCATAAAGTCTCTCCTAAAAATAATTCTTATAATTATAGATAATAAAAGTTTTCCGTTTATTTTTTGTGTATTCTATGGTCGTCTTATATAATAGGTCGATTCCAATTCGAACTCACGCATCAAATTGAATATATCATCCGGAAACATTACAATGTCTCAATTATTCCTCGGTAAGTATGTAACTTTATGTTTTGTACAAAATGACAAAAGACTAAATAGAATTTTAGATCTCATAATATAGTTCTGTATTGAATGTTATATTAGTTAGTTTAACATATCATTAAAATATCCCATTAAACCTTCTCTTTTTTAATGACATGCAAGACTATCTGATTTAAACCCATATATTGATTATGATCTTATTAAACACAGAAATCAGTGCGTTAATTAATCTGCAAACTGATTTTACAACAAAGAGTAATGATCATATTGTTCAGATTAATAAATTATGGTTAACCGTTATACACATCGTTAGTGGAACATGCATCGATGTCAGTGGCTATCGCTAAATAGTTGTCATTATAAATTAATGTCAAACGCTTTTGTTTGAATGTGCTTGATCCTAGGTCAGAAATCGCAATTTTACACTTTACTACATTTTTAAATTATCAAAATTCTTGATTCATACGACTATAATGACTTCCTTGTTGAAATCACTATAGCCAAATACAAAATTTAAAAATTATGTTGTAAAAAATGTCATAGCTCTTTTTTTTAAACTTTGGTTGTACGTTTCCAATTTCTAATCATTTGTTTTTTATAAAGCATATATAACACCTTTTTTATTATATAAAGCTTGTTATAAGTCATAAGAAATTTTCTCACAATAATTATGACCTTGGCTTCGTTAGAAAAACAAACATGACTTTTTAAAACTAAATGTTGTGTTATTTGTAAATTGCATTTTTGATTGATCAATCTTAATTATTTATTATTATAATATAATTGAAATAATAAATTACCTATTTTTATTTTATTATCTTATCATGAAAATTTAAAAAACATAGACAAATGAGAGTAATTGAAATATTTAAAAAATAGATTATTTTACATTTAATGTAAATTTACATTTAATTTACATTTAATCCCATAGCAGCACACTGTTGTTAGCGACATTTATCTAGCTACTATAGTGTGATATGATGCTCCAACCATGGAAGAAGTAGCTATCCAACCACTACATTTGTTGTGTCTTCTCTCGCACAGTTTCGCGCATGAATTTGTCGTGTTCCGAGTGTGAGCATGCTCGCGACCTCGGCTATTGTGTCGGTTGGAATTCTGACAAGATGATGTGCCAACCCGTTGGCCGCCCCATCTGCTCGGATCGACACCAAGTGAACAGCTCCTGGACGGGTCGGCCTAAACTGTGCTCTCAGCCAATTATCATCAATGATAGAGTGAGAATAATTGCTTTTCACCTCTTCTTTGAATTATTATTAATTCTCAATTATGTATTTAATGACAACCAATTAGGTCATAACTTGCAACAAAATATTATAGCCGTATAAAGCTTTGTGATCAAAATATCGTTTCAAAAATGGTTTAAATAAATTTTAAATCAAATAATTCTTAATTAATTTAATGAAAAAATATCATTAAAAGTTTTTTAATAATATCAACAACAAAACATTATGTAAAAACTTAATTGTTTTGAAACCCATTATTGGTATTTAAATTAATTTATTAAATGAATAAAGATTCTGAAATGAAGGAAGAATATTACTCTCTACACTATCTATTTAGATATTGTTTAAATATATTTTTGATATTTTTTAAATCCCCTACGTATAATTATCTTCAAATAACCGTTATTATATGTATTATTAATTTTTAATATATTTATCATGTATTCATTATTAATAATTTCAACTGATAAAATTGTATGGCGTCATCAGTTAATATTTTTGAATAAATTTAGACATCATAATCTTACAAGCTATATATTTGAAATCTCATAAAAAATGACATAATGGTCTATTTACAAATTATTAAAATCCATTGTAACGTTTGATTTCAATAAAGTAATTATTATTGTTATTCTAAAATAATGTATAATTTGGGTTATTAAAATATATAAAAATACTATAATAAATAGGAATTTAGACTTTTATTGGATCCTCGTCAACTGATTTGATTATTATAGAAACATGTTAATTGTGTTTGTTTAAATATATATATTTTTTTAATTTAAAGCACTAGCAAAAATCATTAAACAAATTACTAATATTAATTAAATAAATATTAAGTATTAGTAATTTGTTTAATGATTTTTTAAAATAAATAAATATTAATTAATCAAATGTAATTTTATTACAGATATTATTAAAATTGTTATCCATAGAGCCAATTCTTTCATTGATGCCATTTGAAATGGCTACATTTTCTTGGAACTGTGGTTATTGGAAAAGTGTGCGTATTAGCTCTAGGACTAACTGTACAATTGTATGTTTAGTTTATACTTTATTATATTATCAATTGAATATTAGATAAACTTCCTTCAAATCAAGCATCGTTTACATTTACAATATTAATTTACTTATATCCTCATTATAACTTCGAAATGATGTTCAAACCACCCTATGGCTTACTGTTAGATGCATTAAAACAAAGGATAGGTTTCTAGTTTCTAAACCTCTTAAGATCCGTATCCGGTTAAGCATTGATCATTCATACGTCCACAACGTCACATATATAATGAGTATGTGTGTATATTCATTTAAGTGTGACCTTTCCAGGCCACTTGCATAAAGATATATCGCAAATATAAAATGTTATGTTCTGCAATTTACATGTAGAGATGGTACTATAATGATAAAGATTGTTACTGTCAGATTGTTACTGTCAAGATTGTTGATGTCAATTACGTATTTCGCAGTGTTACTAATAGCACAACTGTGTATTACATTTATAAGGTCTGTATATGTTATATTTTATATCACTTAAATATTTGGTAGCGTTACCAATAGCCTATATTTGAATCGTAGATGTTATTCCAATGTTATATATATGCAAAATAAACTAAATGTATTGAAACGTGTTTTCAGTGACTAAAAGTCACTATCATCAACTAACTACAATTAAACAAATATGTTATGACCCTAATATTAGGTTATATGTAACACACAAGTTCAAAAAAATATTTGCAAATATTATCAAATACAAAGTCAGATTAATATATAAATATTGAAATATCAATACTTAAATATCCATATCATAGATAGTATACATATTTTATACTAATTCACAAATACTCGAAATATCCATAATCAAAAAGTGAAAGTAGTATTAAATACAATTTTTGTCACAGCACGCTGAATGGCTTAAAATAACCCCAACTGAAAACGTATTTCTTAAAATGTTCAACTTATCAGAATTGAGTATTTGTTTTACTTATCCCATTTCAACAAGGGCAATGTTGTTTCCGACTAATTAAAAGTCGCCAAAGTCGCCTAAAACAATTCAAAAGTTAAAAACTTAATGTTTAAAATAATTTCATTTTTAATATCCCTTAAAATATTACGTGATAGAAAACATTGGTTGATATGACAACATTTATTATTGCTATAATATTTTAGGATTTTGAGGGGTTAGACTCTACGATATTTTGGGTTAAACGTTATAATTATAAGAGTTAAACATTATGATTTTAAGATTTTATGAGGTTAAAAGCTTGAGCATTTTATGGGGTTAAACATTATGATTTTATGGGCTTAAACTTTAAGATTTAATGAGCTAATTTATAAAACTTTATTTGGCGTGTGACAAATTTAAAATTGGAGCAATTGAAATTAGCTGAAGATTTTGAAACAATACAGAATATATAAGTGTACATATACGTATAGAATACTTATATTGGAACAAACCTAATATTAGGGGTTGTGAAATTTTTGATATAAAAAGTAAAATAAATAATAATAAAAAATTATTATAAAAAATAATCTGCACATCCAACTTCTCATAAACATTCAACTTCTCAATGACTATTCATGGGCAGATCCATGGGGCGTAGAGGTTGCTTGCCTCATCCAAAATCCTAGTGTACTTTTTTGATCAAAGTCTATCTAAAGAACCCATTATTCGTGCGGATTTGTTTACCTATTTTCGAATTAAAATAAGGGTTGTATTCTGACGATTACATGTTTGTTCTAGTTTCACGAACACTTCCTTATTCTTTCCAATTTATAAAATATATATCTGTAATTTATACCTAATTTTGTGAGCATTTATATCGAATAAAAAATATATGATTATCCTTATTTCTCATTTCAATATTTAATTACAAAATGTGGTATATTAAAACAAAAAAGTGATATTAGTTTCTCATAATACAAAATTTTACGTTCTAATTTTTTTATGACGTCATTCTTCATCACCTCAAATGAAAATGGCGGAGACGCCCCTACTATTTTATCCATAATTTTTTTTATATTGTATATTAAACAAAATGTAATTTAGATTTTGTTTAATGATTTATAATAATAATTATTTTTATGATAGGGACATCGTTTCAGGGGGGCCAGGGGAGCCACGCCCCCCCACAATAATTACAAATTCCTTTCAAAAGAGGCCCCCTCGCATTACGCAGGCAATGTATACATACATACTTAAAGCAAAGACTGCTGGGATGTTTATAGCATTACACAGAGACAATGGATACAAAACCTCCCTAATTAAGGGGGTTGTGTAACTCACCCACCCCCACCCCTCCCTCCCTCCAAGAACTGCAAAAGGTTAATCGGAATTCCGTTTAAAATCAATACATTCGGTGCAGTATGCTATATTAGAAAAAATCAAAAATTATATATTATTATTACCAATATCATTTCTCCGATCAGTTACCTTGAATTATTCGGAAACGACTTTGACTTTGTTTAAATTGACACATAGCGTGTCAAAACAACAAAACAACAAATAATCATTTCTGATTTATATTAAAAAAATCTAAACGCTCGAAGATTAATAACATTATTTTCAGGCGGTGAGGTGGACCTACCTATTCCTTTAAGCCAATCAATGTGCTGTTGTAGATAACACTATTAAATGCGACTAATTAAATAACATTATAACAAAGTCTAATATCCAAATACACCTTTGTATGAATTATATACATACATTATATACAGAGAAATATGTGCGGATTTTATTGACCGAGGAATTTCAACTATTTTTAACAAATTCAAGATTGCTGTATTTTTCTAATTAATCATCCCATCGTTACCTATTCCATTTAAACGTGTAGAATCATTAGAAATAACGTAGATTAGCGTAGTTTATTATACCACTACTAAGTGCCCATTATTATTGTTATTCGTAGATTTATATTAATACTTGAAATTAAGTTATATTAAAATTAGTTTACACAAATATGTCACTTATTCAAATTAACCTTACCAAGGTTTAATTTTCATAGGTATAATTAGTTGAAAAATATCTTTATTTGTGAAAACAAATTGATAAAAATAGTTTTAAGTTATATTGAAGAAAAATTCAAACATTTGCATATCGAAATGTGTTGGTTATAATGATATATTGATATTTTTCAGTTAATTAAATATACAAGTAAGTACAATTACTATTTAACTGTTAGGGATTATATTATAGATATATATGTTGTTGTAAAGCGTAATTTATTGATTTATTTTACTAGTAAATTAAATATTATTTGCGAGACGATAAGACTATTTAAAGACAATTGAACAATCTATTGTATAATATATATGACAATTATGTTACTCTTAAAAATCATTTTTGGCGTAATATTTAATCAACCTTATGATAATATAGGGCCTATATATACATTGTGTCTCAATTGAATAAACATTCAGGTATAACCTTTTTATCTTGAAACAATATTAGAGTCAGAGATTATTAATCTTGCATTGTAGTGAGAAAAAATGTTAAACAAATTTTGTTATGAGTTATATAGCGTTATTTTCAATTTAAATATATTTATTGTAATTATTAATTATTTAAATTTAATAATAAAATAAATATATATTTTTTAATAAACTAATGTACAATAAACGGTTAATTTCAATAAGGTATGTACTTTGTAATGCTGTTTTTGTACTTTCCTATGTTACACTATCCAGACTGTCGAATGTATTTCACTCACCATAACACATAATTTATTTTCTTAGTTAGTTGTTAATGTTCTATGCGTAATTATTTGTATAGATACTGATTCTATTTTGATTAGGAAATTCGTGTAACACAATCGTTACAATAACTACCCAGTTGTTTTTGTCATATATCGCAGTTGTACTTTACTAAACACAAAGTATCGATACTATATTTGTAATTTAACAGTAAGAAATAAAAATCAAATGATACAGCCACTGTATCTATATGAGGCGTATGATGAAATACGTTTTACTGTATTGTAAACCAGCTACTATGCAGTCAATTTAAAAATCTAATAATAAATACATATATTTTAATTAAATTATAATAATCAAAATATTAATATATAATGGATTAATTTTTACATCTAAATTGTATTATCTCATATAACTGTTATGCACTTCGCCGTGTCCATTATTGTTAAAAATATTACAAAAATATAGTAAAATTCTGTAAATATATTTAATCTAATTGCATACCAATTGTTTGATTCAAATCTAAACGTTTTTCTTGCTAATGGCTTGCATATTTAGTTTATTATAGCTTTTCATATGCATCTTTTATAAAAATTGGCAAACACCCACTTATAATAAGGGGGCTTTAGGATAATAATCTCAGGAGGGGGGGGGGGGTGGTTCCAGAGGAAAATGGAAAAGTTATAACAGTCGAGCACGAAATGTACAAAAAAATTATTAACATGTTTGCTAACATATTTCTCTATAAAAATGTGCAGAAAATTGCTGGAATAATTTCTGATGACAGTTACTTTGCCAATTAATCATTCCTATAATATACACTATACTACTTATATAATAATTAGTAGTCTTTACGAAACAAATATGAATTACTCTTATTTAAGAGTAAACATTGCAAAATATAATCCTAATTCTGAATAAATATTACTATTTATAAATCACGAATTAAACTCGTTTAAAGGTAAAAATAACTTTTGTTACAACAATGTTTAAATTTTTATAATTACAAAAACATGTAATAAAAAATAATTGTCATACAAGCTGAAGTCCATGAATTACAATATAATATATAATTTTATAAAAATAACAAGATACCTTTATAGATTTCACCATAAATTCCAAATGTAAACTGAATGGAAATCTGAATTTATTGTTGTGTTTGATTTCTTTTCGAAACGCATATATACGATACAAGATGTAATATAACGAAAAATGTATAACCAAAATATAAATAAAAAATATTCTTCCATCAGAGTGAAAAATGCCAAATAAATACAAATGGCAAATAGACTAACCGAAAACAAATGTTCCATTTATATAAAAATAATGTAAAGTTATTGCACGACAAGAATATTTAAAAATATTTAAACATTAACTAAAATTTTTAAATAATAAAAAAAATTAAGTTAACAGTGTATATATATGCACAAACATCCAGTGAAATAGTCTGGAGCATGACTAGATAGGCAATCTTAGTTTTGTTTCAAATGTTCAGAAAATATTTTTAAATGCATTGATTTCATAGATCAATTTAATCAATTGCATTGATTAATTTCATCCACTTTCTTTTCTTCATTATATCGTATCGCTTTTAGGTTAGTCCAAACAGTGGTCCAGTTGACGGAGGAACATTGGTTACAATTGAAGGGGTCAACATCGGCATCAGTCGTCACAATCCAGTAGTTGTTGGCAATAGGTTGTGTAAGGTTCTCAAGACTTCACTTAATAAGTAAGCTATATATATAATGAATCACATTGAACAAGTGAAATAATTAACAAAAAATTATATATTAGGTAATATTATTTTTTCTAGGACAGTTTACGTGCAGTTTTGTGTTGTAATGAAAAAAAAAAGTTAAAACAGTTAAGCTAGAGGTCTCTAGTTTTTAAATGAATGTTTATCGCTTTTATTTAGCTTATCATTATAGTAGCGGTATGTTTTACAGTACGAATATGTTTTAACGTGAAATCACGTTTAATTAAATGTAGTGTTTTTAATTCAAATATTAATAGCGTATTGTTTCGAATTTATCCTGCATCTATAATTCAGTTACAATGATTTTATTTATGTTCAGAATAATCTGTCAAACTGGGCCATTTGAGAGTTCAACTTCTTCTAATCAATCTAATACAGTAAATCAGTCCAGTGCGATTAACGTTCCTTTTACATACCTGGCAAGTATACCTATACTCGATTTTGTGATATAATTTACGATATGGAAGACAACGATAACATAATAACACAATAAATGAAACCTTTCAAATATACTACTGAAGCAAATTCCTCGGCAGGGAGAGATCTGGACAGCGCTGTTTCTTGCTTATCGGCAGACAATTTTTTAACAAATATAATTATTAATCCGCTGGTAGAAATATCCAGTTAGCAAAAAAGTTGTATCAATGGATTTTAATCTTAAATATTTTTATGCAAATCGTCTCTTATATGGAGTACCTCGAGGGCCTTGTAAAGTACTATTGAATTCAGGCATATTTCATTGGTTTGTGGTAATGTCGGCTGATGATTCCTAATAAGGACGAAACAACGCTGTCCAGATCTCCCTGTCGAGGAATATGCTTCAGTAGGATGTTTGAAAGGTTTCATTTATTGGGACTTTTTCTTTTCTAATAACTAAGTAATCTACGTTATTGTACTTTTTATGATTATTAGTTGCATATATTTGTTAGTGTGATCACTATGTAACTATATTGATTAAAGTACAAGCTATACATTAATGTGAAAATTAGATACAGTAATTTAAAATCAATAAAGAATATTAAGTTAATCCACTTATAGAGAGTAACAATCATATTGTAGTTATAAAAAACACAATGAAGAACATAAAATCAATACAGAAGTCTATTCTTAAAGAGAGGGCTATATTATAAGAAGTCTATAATTAATATTTATAAAATTTAACTTTAAAAGTCTAAACTAATAAAATATGTACTTTTACTGCATTTCCATATATACTATATTACTTTTAAATTAAATATAATCAACTATTTAGTAATGTCGGTTGTAACCCTCTTTAGTTCCTTAAATTTAGACTTGTGTATTTTAGTGTGTAATTGTACAATACTATATATTTATATTTGCTTTTAATGTTTATTCGCAGTATTATAGTTCACTAAATGATTAATACTTTTTTAATAGATTATGTTAATATTCCACACTGATTATATATGAACAATGTCGAATTGTTCTGACGGGGTGTCCACCTCTGCTTGAAGTTCGCGCAATAAAAATCAAATACACGTGAATTTTTAAAAGAAATTTAATTTTGGCTGCGATGCATTTTAAAATGTCAATAATTTTTTCCTGTTTTTAACACGCTTAAAGTTGACATTCAAAATGACCATCACAGTTCTATTTTCGTACTATATATGCTGCTGTATAAAGTTGCTTTAGTTCTATTCTGTTAACCCATTAACGCCGGTGGATCGAAAAACTTGTGATATTGTCAAATAATTTTATATTAATACTCCCTACATAGAAACATAAAAATATATAAAAAATCAGAATGTTTGTAGTACTATAAGTAGCTTATTTATGCTGTCCTCATATGAGGACGCCAGTCACTAGAAGTTGAGTTTCTGCAAATATTATGATATAATCAAATACAGACATACTGCAACAATACAAGCAGAATACAATAAAAATTAGACTGATTTCATAGTTATGCGGTATGATAAGGTGCAAAACATTCCACACACAAGGTGGCGTCGCATTTGGGGCAAAATGTCCTTGGCTTTTTTGCACAAACGGCGCATTGGCACCGTCGCTGCACCTCCCGCTTCCGGATGAGATGATCTCTGCCATCAAAGCGAACACCAGGAACCTGTGCAGCGGGCAGTCGCTGTAACCTCAGCATGTGTCACCAGTTGAAAAATCGAGCTCATTAAGAAAGAAGCAGGGATAACAGTGAAGTACAAACATCGAAGAGACATCAGATCAAATTACCAAAGTGTAGCAATTAATGGTAAAAATGCTGGTATTACCACCTGTTAAATAATTAGTTGTGTATATATATAGTATACATACTGTATGTTTAAAATTAATATTTTAATTATGATTTAACACCTTTATGAAATTTGCCTTTTTCATATGTGTGTACTTTGTGCTTGCTTATTAATTCAGAGATATAGCAATTATTGTCAAATTAACATAATATTATATATTATTAAATATAAATTATAAGGTGTCTACAGACCCCAGATATCCTGGAAATAATCTAGAATTGTTATATCATGGAAATGTATGATTTTAAATGTTTGACATTGTGTTATTTAATGTTTACTAAGCATGACTATTATAGTTTCAGAAAGATAGGCACCTCTGGCATGCTCAGTTGTCATTAGGTAGTTCAATTACAAGCTGTTAATTTTCTGGCTTGTTTTTACATAACAATAGCTTTATATATTATTACTGAAGTCACAGTAATATACATACTATGTTAATAGTATAGTATACTATTTACTCTGACTTGGTGGTGGCTATTATACATAACTAAATTGCATTATATATTTATTTATTAACATTTGAACCATTAACTTCACTATATTACCACTTATATACATATGTTAGCCACTAATTAGATATGCACCCGATAATCTAATATAGTTGGTTGTACAATTCTCTCTGGGCTTGTAATAATCTCCATTCAAAATTGTTCAGTCGAAATCCATAATATAGATTCATTAAACAGTTCTACTCTTTTGTATTTTGATTTTGTTGCTGTTAAATGTTAAAAATTGTCCCCTGGAAAAAAATCTAATACTCTCCTGGAATTTGATATTCGATTCTCAGTAAACACCCTGAATTAATTAATTATTAGTTAGCTATTTTGTAATGAGTTATTGCTTTTTTACTCTCTTTACTTGTAAAGCTGTTTCTTTTATAAAGTAAATACAATTATTATTTTGGTTAAAAATGTTATAGGTGACCAGTTACAATAGGTAGTTATATTCACGGTAGGCTTGAAACAAAATTTAGTCAAAGTTTCACAACCATCTACATTTTTTTCATTTTCCACTTCCATAAGTCTAAATAACTATTTTTAAATATTTTTTAAAAAAATCGTGGGAAAGCCTGCTCTGTAACGTCATTTTTTCTAAATGGCGCCCATTTTGACTATTAATGTGGTTATATCTCTAAAACGAAGCCAGATAGACCCTATAAATGTATTACCAACAGATAGAAACATATACCTA
>JAUZND010044557.1:0-20429 GCA_034780555.1 Coelogynopora nodosa | reverse complement strand
GCTACCAGATTTCAGATGCGTGTCGATGTAGATGGGGAGCAGTTTGAACACCATAATACATGATTCTACTGTATTAAAATACTGAATATTGTACTTTGTTTATAGTTCATGCTGTTCTAATTCATCATGCTAATAAAAAAAATCTTATTCTATAAATCTTTTAATATTAAAAATCTGGAAGACACCTTCATGCCTTTAGAAGATTTACATTCGTGATAATTTCAAAACAAATATACAGTTGTATATGTAAAATTAAAAATGATTTAAAAATTAAAACTAGACACATCAATCGGTTTTTAATTATTTAAACCAAGGACAAAAAAAATGAATAATTTAATATTCTTAAAAAAAGAGTGATGCAATTTCGAATAAATTAAAAAACTTAAGAAATAATTGATAGGTCAAACTGAAATGGTTACGTCATACACATAAATAAGATGCATTATACCTGTATTAATTTGAAGAAAACAGTTAAACTAAACAAAAAACAATGACGTAATATATATTCAATCAACAATATTTTTTTAAAGATAAAACCGATATCGATTAACATCATAGTGTAAAACAAATATCCAAGTTTTCATTAGTATAAAATTGCTATTTTTATTATCATTAAAAAATTGTCATTAATAATTACTCAAAAATCGATTAATTACGTCATGATGGAAGATGATTAAATCAATAATTTTATACTAAAATAACCACACGAAAAAATGTAAACATTATGATAGTGAAGGGAGGGTTGTAACTGCTGTAAAATCCGGCCAAATATACGAATAACTAAATGATTATACTATCTGACTTAATTGTTTTCCACTAATTGTTTTTAATATTCAAAAAACAATATATAAATTAAATTAAAGATATTAATAATTATTTGTTAACCAATAGAATTGCAAACATAACAAGTTTAGTTTTGTTTCCTTATACGCTATGTTTACAATAGTAATAGAAACATAATTTTTAGTATAATTAGTCTTATTTCAACAAATCTTTTATTTCAACATATAGGAATAAGAAAAATTCTGCGTTCACATAATATTTAAAATCTAAGACTAAAAAGAAAACAATAAAGAACTCAGCATCAAATTTAGTCATGCAATAATGTTATTACACCAGAAAATTATTATAATGCCGAGCACCATAGCGAAACGTGTTCTAATCTAGTTAGAGTTTCAAGCAAAAGTAAGAAAAAAACTTTTCAATAGATTAGAATCCTTGAAATATAGAAACACAAAATCTTTATCTTAAAAAGAACCACATTATATAGATGATTCTGCTTAGAAATCAGCCGAAAATAGAAGAAAAAAACTTCATATACATTAGACGATGCAGAACAACTTTCCCATTAGAGGAACATACTACTTAGTATCTGTCTATAATTTTTAAAAAAACGCGACTACTCTCAGAAATTATTGAACATTTTTATAATCAGCTTATGCTCATATCATTTGATTTGAAAGCATACGTTTTTTAAATATTACAGCAACAGGTATAGTAATAATAATACAGTTATTTCCAAATGTTATAATCTACATTTAGAATTATTAAGTTATACTTACAAATAAATAAAACGTCATTATAAGTATGAAAATAATAACAATAACAAAAATCAAGAGTTTATTGTTTTATATTCTTAACCATGACGTAATAATGCATGACTAAGAGAACGGAGATTATCATTATCATTGACATTATCATTTTCTTTAATAATAAGACTGCCCTATTAGCATGTAAAGTTCCTATAACGGCTCAATTTAAATCTTATTAAACATTTGGAGAACAGCAAGGTCTACTGTATATTAGATTACAAATTGATTCAGCGATTAGATGATTTACTATATATTTCGATTCACTCGCCAAATTTGTCAGCAACTATCCAAAAGACAAAACGCACTAATATTATTTATCATAAATACTCGACGCTGAGTGAACAGAGGTACGGTGTGAAGGGACTGGTCATAAAGTGACTCCAGATACAACCACTACTGATAGTAGGTTGACCCAATAACTGGAACGTTTCCAATATGGTCTGTGGTATCACGATAACTGATATGTAACATACACAACATGTTACCTAACACTATACAAAAACTTCATGTAGGTGCTCAAAAAACCATTACAACAAACAAGTAATAGCTACAAGAAATAATACAAAAAGAATACAAATTTAACTTACACGATCATTGTATGCTCTTGCTAAAGAGACTCCACATGAAATAACAAGCTTTTCATAAGCGGCATTACTTCCACGATGTAACTGAAAAAATAACGAAACAGATATGATAATGTTTAAAAGTAACTTAAAATTGTTTACATTTGTGATTTTTTAAAGAAGATGTAATTTAACATTAGCGATAATACCAATAATTTAAATATAAATAAAAAGTAAAACAGAATATATTTTTGTATTACTAAACTATTATTAAACGACACAAGATATGAAGTATTTAAACTAAAATATATATATAATTATTATATAATAAAGATTTTAATATAAATAGTAACACATTTTGTTTTTTTGTTTTTAGATGAATTATTGTTGGTATTTTTATCTTTAAAATGCAGAAATGAGCTAGGTATTTTACTTTGAAAAATTGTAACAAAAGTATAACATAAAGTACAGTAAATATTTCGAACATTTGTAGGCTAGCAAGAGCAGGTCCAAATAAAAAATTCACATAAGACAGTAAAAGTACTCATGCTACAGGACAGCTGAGCTTTGACAGTTGAAAATAGTAAACGCATTTTGAAACATATTCATACGGCATCTCTTCCCTTCAAACTATGCATATAAAATCAGACACTGGTGACTTGGAACCCTAAGAATGGTTTATGACTGGATTTTTAGATACCATTTACGATAGACACATGGCGGACTAACTGTCATACTAGTTATTTAAATTTCAAGGAATTCGTAAGGAAATGAATGCTCATTTTCTAGTCTAACTTCGGCTAATTTAGAAAATTTGAATAAAAATAACAATAATAATATACAAGTGATATAAAATTATTTGTAACATAAAAACGCAAGATTAAATTTCAAAATGATATAAACAATAGTATGTTGAAATAATCGATTTACAAAACAATTTCTTTTACTAATTGGAACCAAACTCTATTCAAAAAACTTTTATTACTAGAACATAACATATGCATTACTTGCAGCAAACCAAATATACAGCAGAATTAGAATGTTAGAACTAGGAAACAGAATTGATGTATACAGAAATTAGTCTATGCTACGATTTGATTTTTACTCAACATAAAAATAACTTTGTCCGAAATAGTATTATGCAATAATACGTTTATTGTATTACAATCCCACGAGACAAGGATGTACATAAAAAATGAACATACACCCATCCAAGTTACAATTATGGTATAATCAGGTTACATTATTCACATGAGTTTTTCAGTCCTGTAAGGTTCACTTTCAAAGAAAAGAAAATAGAATAATGGAAACAAAATGATGAAAATATCAATACTTTGAAAAAGAAACAAATATGCTTTTAAAGGAGAAATGCACATCATCGAATATTGAAGTTACTTATAAGTTATCAATATTACAAGACATACCAATTTATTATTCATATTGTTATTAATTTAGCATAAGTATTCATATACTTCGTAATCAATAGTGATATTTTTTTATATTTTTATAAAGATATTCCTAAAAGGTTGTGATTCTACCCTATCCCTTTTAGAATAATAATCTAAACAATTGAACTGTAATAACTATAATACAAGCAAAGATAACGAGAAAATGTAGAAGAGATGAATCGAATAAATGTATATCAAAAGATGTTTATTGAAAAAAGACATATATTCACAAACCATACTTAAATACATCCCGCTGCATCTATACAAGCTGCACTATCGTCACACACATCGACATCATCTACCACGACGTAAACATACTCTTTAGCAATACTCACAACAACCTTTTGGCCATTTAAGTCCACATTCCATCACATAAGGATCATTTCCATCATCAAAACATAAACTTCGCTTACCTCAAGCTCAAACTGAAAGACAACATCTACAAAAAAACATCTCCTAGCCTTACATTCTTATCTTCCCCAAACATGTACAAACACACACTCAGGTCTACCCACACAAACAATGTCACAAACTCCCCCTAGTCATGCGTACACAACTTTATCCTAAGCCTTTCCCCCAACATAAACACTTCAGAGACATCATCGTTCTCACCTCGCACAATTTCACAGCAACTATTGCTTTCGTCTTAACAAATACCAACTGAAATACACTTTCTGCATCTCACTGCTCAAAATATATATTTCCAGCCGGGGGTCAAACAGCCTACAATTCTTACACCTACTAACCTCTGGACTAAAACTCTAGATGTCAGTGGCTTCTTTTTCGGACATAGGGAAGCAGTCCCACTTTAAGGTGAAAGAAAGAACAATTACTGAAATCTCTATGATGACAATAACCGTGAGATTGCATCAGCTTGAGAGGATCGCATTGGTTGAACTATATAAGGAGGGCATTCCAGTTATAAAGATGAAGGTTGGTAAGGATGCTGGAGCGGAACAGTTAACTACTGACTAATTGAAAGCCTTATAAAAAGCCTGAATTTAGATAATCTCATCAAAATATTATTATTTCCTACAGTTAAAAAAATTAATTGACAACATATTAAAATATATTGAATTAAATGATAGGGGATGAAACTTGCATAAGACAATATTATATAATAATAATATTATATACGAATTTCAATAAGTTTTCATCACAAATTAGAATTAACCAAACTTTGTTGAACATCATTAAATAAGCTTTTATACAAAATCCATGACGATAAAAAATTCAAATTTATATATTTCTATTCAATATAAAGTAATCTCATATTTTTGGATTACTGTTTTCAATTTGTTGCCTACATTTATTTAGCTATAATAGTATTCCATTTTTGGCACTGAATTTTGCTTTGATATTTATGTGTTATGTTTATTGACAAGTGAAGAAATATAAACTTTTTTTATTATTTTTAGTTTAATAAAATTTGGATTACGCCATCTAACACGGTCATTTTTTTCATTTAAATTTAATGTTAATGGTAATTAATCTGCGAATGGTTAAACAATAAGTCAATTTAAGCATGAAATATCGGTCAAACTGGCACTTGGAACAATATATTAAGTGTTATTTACGTTTTTCAATATGTTTTACCGTGTGTATTATCATGAACAAAATAATTTTTAGAATATGAATAGTTATGCTAGTTTCTGCATATATCATCAGGGTTATTATGTACTTAAATTAAGATTAATAAATACTGTATAATTTATTATACGAACTTCTAAGATTATATGCGTAATGATCGATAGACATATGTACACAAAACATAAAACTTATACAAGATAACACATGCCAGAATATAATATCATATCCACATAATTTTGTTTATCGGAATTTATTGACGAAACAAAGCAAAAACTAATAATATGAGCAAATTTAATGTTTTAGTGGATTTTTGACGTCCTTAACAAGTATTCTACATCATAAATTCGTAAAGTAGGGTTTAACGAAAAAGATTAACCAAATAAATTGGTCGATTATAAAATTTACAAAGCCGACACACCCGACACGAATTAAGTTCTATTATTTATGGCTAAGTTTGAAAGATTTGTTGTTTTTGGGAGTTAATAATAAATAAAACTATTGATATTTTCTTGTTTCGTGACACTATAAGTACAAAGTCTAAAAAAAACTAATTTAACATATATAAAGTAGAAAAAAATGTGAAACAATTTCTAAATGTGTCATTTTAAAAGTACACGGACACTTACTTCATGATGAAGACAGTCAACGTAGGATCCCTCAAATTTTTCCAAATCTGTTAGTGAGTAAGCATTGGAACATTCACTAAGGGCAAGAAGAGCACTTTCACGAGAGGATTTGAGGTCGGAAGTCAATTTTTCAAGAAGGAGCGGTTGACAGAATTCGGCGAATTTAGGACTCGCAGTGAGACAGGCTAAGTTCAGTCGAATGAGCTGGTCACGCGTGATACCGTGAGGATCATTTGGTGGCTAAAGAATAATACGACCGGGTTTATACAACATGTTGCTTATTAAATTCAAGATCTTCGGTTTGTAAGACATTTTGTGTCTCGTAACCATCGGAGTGGCCTTAATAATATATATATATTATTAATTAAGTCATTTATAGCATAATTTCCTATATTCAATCTTATTCTTTATCATTATTGTGTTCATATCTCCAAACTTACTGAATATATACAAATAATTTTTTTAATGTGAACAAATAGTTTTTGTTTTTAAATTAATACTTAAGTTAAAATAAATGTCACAATTAAAATAATAATATTACTAATTCGAAAATGTAAAACTAAATGGAAAGTTATGGTGATCGCTGCAATGCGTAGTCACATTATCACATGTTTATTTTTTCGGTTAAACAAGTGCGAGCGTAAATTCATGATGCATAAAATTAAACTCACTGGTGTAAATTCAATCGGAAAATAGCAAGAAATTACTTCAAAAAATTCTTCCACGAAACGAACTAAAATGGAAAAGAATTATGTGGGAGTATAGCGCATTATAATTACATTAGTACATATATTTTTTATTAGTACATACAGATTGAACTCAGTACTCAGCTAAACACGTTATAAACCGGGTTGTTTTAGCTCAAAATAATTTTTGAAAAACTTTTTTTAATTCCCTTTTTGTAATGGATCACTGGGTGCACCCTCATGAGACCACCATACCTCCTCGCAAAAGATCCTGGCTACGGCGTTGTGATAAATGTGGTGCAAATTAATGTAATTATATCGATATTGTACAAAAGTTACATTTATTTAAAAAAAATTGATATATCACCAGACTTCGTGGTTTATATTTGACAGAAATGTGACTTACAAGTACGAGTATATAAATAAATTATAACATACTACTGTCTGCAGGTCTCATAATATCATAAAATGTCACCCTGCCATTAAATGTTTAATATGATTTTACAGTTTTAACACGAATTTACAGCTTTATCATGATGCAGGTCCTTCTATAGTTTCTGCCTTTTCATTTATATTACGCTGTAGTGTCCCCAGACCTCTATTTAATGTATAATTTCCTGTTACCTTATCTTAATATCACAACTGTTTTCTCAGTTTTGGCAGGGAAAGATTTCATTAGCATTCTGATTATCTTGTTACATGTTTCAAACTATTATATAGTTATCGCTCTTTCTTTTAATACATCTTTCCTTTACAGTGTGACTCGTCCGAAAACAACTGTCATTCCTTTTTCAATATAAATTAAGAAATATTCTTCGACCTAGATAAAACACACTTTGCTACGTGAAAAATTTAATAGGTTTTTATAGAGTATAAAATATCATTATTTTATTACATAGCTGCTACTATTTCCAAAAATTAAACT
Organism: Coelogynopora nodosa; assembly: GCA_034780555.1. Classification (NCBI taxonomy): domain Eukaryota; kingdom Metazoa; phylum Platyhelminthes; order Proseriata; family Coelogynoporidae; genus Coelogynopora; species Coelogynopora nodosa. The sequence goes on along the minus strand of JAUZND010044557.1, from coordinate 12,999 downwards.
TGAATTATTGATTGTAAAAGAGTAAATATTTCGCGAAATCTGTTAACATAGCATCGTGTATATACAGTAGTATGCTAGGTAGTTAACTTTTATATTTAAATGCACTAAGACCAAGTTGTGGAGTATACGTCGTTATTTGAATACTTATATTCTCTTTTAATTTAATTCTGTCTTTATGTGCACAACTGCACACAAAAATCCATTTTAATAATAAGATAACATAGTCTATAAATTAATTCAACAAACAAATAAAACTAGATAATTTCTTACCGATGTCAAAAGATTTAATAACCAATTCCGATAGTTGGAAGACAAGTACCAGATTGCGAGGATCTTTCTCACCATCAATTGTTTGTATGAATGAAAACACAAAATCATGGGAGAGATCTTGAAGAGCTGGAAATATTATTTTTTTTATTCAATTATAGTTATCTGGTAGAAGGGGAGATGGGGAGATGGGTGTGGCGTGTCATCACAATAACATATTAATATGATCACTGCCAAATTTGACATATTTCTACTTCGTACATTTTTTTAAATAATAACTATTTTTCAGCAATCAATAAGTGATAATTAATAATAATTTAATTTTAAAATGAACAAATTGTCATTAACCTGACCCAGTATATATTAGTTTCTTAAATTTTCACGTAAAAAATATTCGTTCTTAATTAAAATGTAACTGATATAGGTTGCTGTTAACACTAATCAGGACCCTTTCAGATCAATTGAAATGGTTGATTTCGATTTTGTTCAGAGATATTTTGGCAGCAGTTATTCTCTAAAGATTTGTTGATATTTTCCAATATCTCGCCATGTAGCTGTATACAAAATTCGGTCGCTACTTTACACGTTTTAAAATGAATTAAAGTTATAAATGTATTAATTAATATTTTGAAAATCGCATCTCTAAATGTTGCGTACATTAGAAAACCAAAAACATGTAAATATAAATGAAAAACCATGCTGTTAAAAAATAAATACACGCGTATACTTAATTAACGAAAGTGAGATCCCACGGAAAACAAGAAGAATCAATAAATACAATAACTGCAATACAATTCGTGATCAATAATTACCACAGGCAGTAATTTAGTGACTACAGTTGAAGATTTTAATATTTTTTAAATCTATTAAATATTTAAATACAATATTCGAAAACAAAACACAAAAACATGTGTAATTGAAGTTAGTATTGAAAAACGCTTAAATTAAAACATGAAACAAACGTTAAAAAGCTTTAGCAAAAAAATTTAAAGCCGAAACTTAAAAAACTTTTAATAATTTGATAAAACGAATAATAAAACAATTCAAACTTCACTTTGATCCTGAACAATCCAACTGTTGTCAATAAAAAGACTTTTTTGTTAAAGTGTCCCACTTGATTTGTTTAATGATTCGAAACAATATTGTTTCGTGTGAAGCAAATACTGTTGCCATGATATTAGATTTTAAAAGTTTTAAATAAATCGATGTATCATTGATCCGATTAGAAGCAGACTACTAAGCAAGAATACACACCGGCTGATTAATAAACATTCTCGACTTCAGCAGTCTTATCTTTAAGTAAATTGTTTTTCTTAATATTATCATAATTATTTGTGTTAATTAAATTACCAAACTACCTCTTATAACATATCAGCAATAATATTATTTTTAGTAAAGTGTCAAATAACTTCTACATAGTATAACAGTACCGTCAATATTATTATGAATTAATCCTGACGATAAAATAATTACAACTAGAAAGAGTAAATTAAAAAATCGAAAAGCGATAATGAAAATAACACAAGTAAATTGCAACTTAGATAGGTATATATATTGCAATATAATAAAATGTTAGTGGGTAAATCCAATTTATTACAATATTATTCCACTTAACGCTGTATTATGCCCCAAGCGCGAAGGATGGAAATCTAGAGAACTAAACTATTGAAAATGTTAACTGTACAGACTTGACGCACCTGATAAGTGAAGGTTGAGCAGATGAGTTAGAATGTTATAGACAAGATTACGATCGGTCTGTTGCAGAAACTGTGTCTGTACCCTGCTGAGAAGTGTCTTCGATAACAAGACGGCGTTGGCATCAGTAAACTCTGTCGACTCAGTCTGCGATGAAAGAAAACAAACTTTAGTTTACATGTTGAAAAGACACATAATACAAAATATTTCCGTTTCAAACGAAGGAAGCATTATTACAGTTGAGACATTATCCACGAAAATGTAGTTCAGTTTTAAAAATACCAAAGTTACGTAAAATATATATTACTAAATAAAACTTATACAAATTAAATATATATATATATATATACTTATATAATTAAATTCCCCTTTTATGTTTAACATTTACAGTAATGCAGTTTTCAATTTCACATATTCAATTAATATTAAAATTAATTAATATAAATAATTATCAGCATTAGATTGTAATAAAAATCGATACATTTATTAAAACATAAATTGATATTCAATGGCAATTGGAAAATAACAAACAAATAGTTCATCGACGCAAGTAGCACACAACACAAAATGAAAACGTTGAGATAGATAATTGAAAGGATTTATTTTAAGGAAATATTCAAATAGATTCAAAAGTTAAATATAAATTATTTCAAGTGAAAAATCTACAATTCTGTGATATCAATATGATGCAAACTTCGCGCATGCCTTTCTTTAGTATTATCAATAAAAGAGTTCTAATATTGATATAATAAAGGTAAGTTTTGACTATTTAAAAACTATAAGGTTTACGATATTATAATGTATAATACTTAGATATAAATTTATTTTTATGATAATATCAGTGATGGATCCTGAATTTTATAAGGCAGCAGAATCGTAACTAGGTGTCTTAGTCCCAAGTGTTAACTACGCTCTATTCTAATAAGTAAGGGGACAAATGTTTATACCTTATATATAGTTATATATTTTTATATGTAGCTGTACGCATAAATAAAGCTATGTATAAGGTATAAACAATATCCTTTTAACTTACTATAATAAAAATGGTTAGCACTTATAACTAAGACAGCTTCGGGTTACGGCACCCGAATATGTATTACAATATTATGTCACACATACAATATTACGTCACACATACAATATTATGTCACACATATACAATATTATGTCACACATACAATATTACGTCATACATATACAATATTATGTCTCACATACACAACATTACGTCACACATACACAATATTATGTCACACATACAATATTACGTCATACATATACAATATTAAGTTACACATATACAATATTATGTACAGATTCAAAATTAAACTTTGAAAAATACTTATATTTGAACGTATCACAAATGGAATTGTTATGGCGCCCTGAATAGGAGGGAGTCCAGGATACAAGAGCGGCACCCATTGAATTTTTTTAACTTAAAAAAGTTACTTAATATATCAAAAATTAAAAAGGTGCGAAGTGTGGAATATTCGCCGTGAGCTTTTATATTAAACTAAACAAAAAAATATTTGTTATGAGTATTAAGTTCGACTCTTTTTTACTTATAAAGATCCAAAAGTACGGACTGCCGTTCGCTACTACTTACTTCTATTCCAACACATGTGAAATATATCGCGATCTCAAATTTCCAAAAAAGCTAAATTAAATTATTTAGATCGGAAAAGCCTCTTTCATGCCTTTATTCAGTCCCTCTAATGTCTAATTGACGCCTTCTCTGCATTGTCTATTAATCTTTCTTACCTTAGTAATAAGTAAGTACTAAGCGCAGAGTTAGTACAGACAGAAGAAAGAAAGTTCACTACCGGTTTCGACCTGTTCAGCTCTCATCATGTTCAAATTAGTATAATTAAATGATACAGTACTTATACTGTTTAATTCATCAATTAGGAATTACATGTACCCCGAATAGATTGAATTATGTAGCCGATTATGTCTTATATTCTTTCTAACCTCATATATCTTAAATTTTTTACAACTACTCAATTTTAGGCTTTTTCTGGCCACGCCTAGAGAACGGAATTGTTCCGTCCCAAATGCTTGCTTGTTCACAATAATAAGAACAGGCACAACAGATGTTCCGTTGCCCGATGTGGTCAGTAATAGCAACTCAACAGTTCCGTTACCCGATGTGACCAGGTAGATCCAAGCTATACTATTCAGTTACAGGTAAAATTTCAAATGTTATATTTATGACAACTGGTCAATTGCTTCGGCATTTGCCAGAAATCCTAACTCAACAGTATCTTTTCCTCGGTGTGGCCCGATGAGAACAATGGAACAGTTAAGTCCCCTTTGGTGTGTACCGGGCTAAACGCTCCCTCTTACTGAAACGGAGACCCTGCGCCCCACGCACCCTATGGTAAATTCGTGAATAAAAACATATTTCAAGTATTCCCTTGTAAGGTAGTGTTTAAATTGTATACATCAAACATAAAAATACTGATAAAAAAGTATAGTACATGAATAACATCTAATCAGTGCGAACGCAATACAAGTTTAGCTTAAATAATTATGAATTTATTAAACACAATACACACAAAAAATGGTAAATTTTAAAACAAAATTATAAAAAATTATTTTATGGCAATATTTTCAAAAATACTACTTATAAGTAATCAAAATTTGTAATCGAAATATTTCAATGAAAACACATATTATCTATATAAACTGTACGGTCAAAAATGTATTTCATACAATAAAATAAGAAAACAATTAATTAACCAATCAATAGATATTAATTTTCCAATAAAATAAAAACACTAAAATCGCTTCTAATTTTATTAATGTAGACATCAGCACCGACTTTTCGCTTTATATTTATTTAGCATAGAATAATAAAATTATATTTGTAATGTATAATTTGACTTCTCCAAGTACTAACCTATTGCACATTTAAATTTTATTGGATCTATGCAGTAGTACGCACGTTAGTTATACATTTGCTTGATATTAAATTATTAATCATATATATATTATTGATGGTAAATTATAACACAATAATTTTTCTTCGAAATTATATAGATGATCGTTATCATACATATTTCTTCAAATATTTATAAAATATTTAAGAATTACTTTAAAAGTAAATATCTAACTAATATATTATATGTACTATTGAATAGATTAAATAAGATCAAAAGCGCTCTAGTACTTGATGAAGTCAAATTATGCATTACAAATATAATTTTATTATAATATTACACCTACGTTTGTATAGAACAGTTAGTATAGAATACGTTAATATACGATAATATAGAATAAATAATGTCCATATTTTCTTAATAATTACAAAAAGTCATATATTTAGTCCGTGTTTTAAAGTTTCAAGCGAATTGATGGAATTTTTTTATATAGATGGTTAAAAATTAGGGATATTTTAGTCAACCACTTCACGTTCTAACGTGAATGATAATTTTGATAATACCAGTAATAATGGGACATTATTGGCTTTATAAAATAATGAATTATACTAAATAAACTGATATTATAATATAAATACCAGATTATGAATTCCTTTTAATACTGGACGAATAATCGAATGATCATCTTCCAATTTTTCAAGATAAAAGGAGAGAAGTGTCGAAACTGAAACAAAACGTTTACATAGGTTTGGTAAAAGATAGACAAAAATAAAAGATTTTTCGCGGTTTAAATAAAATTAAAATACATATAAAATACGTCTATATAAGATTAGCAATATATCTGTAAAATGCAGAAATGAATAAAGAGAAACGTTAATGATCTGTTTTGATAATAAATATGTAGATTATAATTTATAAATTATATTGTGACATTTAAATTGTTTTAGTTGTTATTTTAATCATTCTCCATACTAAAAAAGTTACAAACAAAAATAGATATGTTAATTGCTTTATAAATATAAATATATTACTAAACAACTATTTACTTCAAATAAAAATAATTTGTTTTATTTGTACAGTCATATGCATACCAAAATAGGAGACTCGATTCGACCTACAAAGGGCACCTCGCTGACATGCAGTGGCCACTGAATGGAAACGGAGGTAGTGTGCAGGTAGATATTGTTACTTACCTCTATACAAAAGTGAGTCCGAATGGAAACAGAGGTAAGCTGAGAGGTACGTAAGATATGAACACCTCTAAACTCTATTTCTAGTTGAAGCAGGGTTAGTGGTGTGAGGTAGCGATATTATTTGCATTTAGCAATATGGATATTTTTTTTCGGTGTTACATTTCAGGTTTTTTATCATAGAATGAATAGAAGTGAATTGTAATATTATTGAATTATCAACTTAATGTATTTAAATATTTCGTAATATAGCGATGGATTAGCAACTGATGTTGAAATTAATAGAAATTTAAGAAAAATAAATGACAAAAAACTCTTTAAACAACTTTCAGAAGAGGCTTTTTTGGTAAATAATAATTTTTTTGAAAAATGATGTAGAAGACCAATAAGCCAATATTGAGATGCGAAACAAAAAGGTATGCAGACTAATAATACATAATATGTATATTTTATATAATACAATATTCCTTTATCATAATAAACATAGCTACTATCCACTATACTAATAATTACTAATGGCTACACAAATAGTAAACCTACTTCGCATTGTCAAATCTATCAACATATATTATTTGATTAGGCATTTATATAATATAAAAATAAATAGATATTCTGGTAATTAAATTTGACAACTAAGTAATATAATTAATTATTTTATACTGAAAATATCCAGTAAAATATAAAATTTAATACGAAAGAACGTTAATTATTTAAAATTTATGAATTTAGATCAACTTATTATTGAAAAAACAAGTACATATATGCAACATGTTTACATTTTACTATATTGGTATATTTTACTAAATAAAATGATCTAAAAGTTCTAATTCAGTGTCATTATAATAAAGTCAATGTAATAGAATACATTTGTTTCACTTTCTCAAGCATATACTTACTTATTATACTTTAAAATACTTACTTGTTATACTTATTTATTTGTTTGTTATTAGTCTGGCGAGTGTTTTATTTTATAGCACCACTGTTAGGTTCAATCAGTAAAATCAATATACAAAATGTAGTTGATTTTAGTCAATAAAATTAATGTCCAAAATTATTGGTTAACTAAATCATCAGTTTCAAAATGACCTACTTAGCTTACTACTTCCAAGTAAAATTTCCATTCGGTCAACATTTCTGGGGGTACTTTAGCTTTTCATTCAATCATTTTTAAGAAGAAGTAGTGGTCAAGGTAAGCACTACCTGCTTCCATTCGATCGCCTAAGAATTGTATGAATAAATGTGGGCCTCATGATTATCATGTATCACTAGTCACTTAACTAACACTTACTAATGATTATGACATGGCTGTATCACATGAAGACAGTAGGATTATAAATATAGAAGTGAAGCTTAACTGGCAATCATTTATACCAACCAATTTAAACCAAGTACATTTAAAATTCTTTAAAAATTAATACTAGGCCCCCTTTTAACAGAACAACCCAGTAAATAAAAGTACCTTCTTTGCAAGATAGCTGATTTTTGTGACAGACTGCCAATCGTTGTGAGAGCGTTTCTAATGCTACTTTTCTTATTTCTTTATCTGCATCCATTAACTTTGGTCTAAAAAGAATCACATTACTCAGTAAATTAAATAAATCAACAGAAAATGCATGCAAATATTGATAACATACCCAAGTATTTCAACAGCTTCTAGGATAGATTTTTCCATAATACTGTTATCTTTTACTTCATCCATTTTGATCAGTGGCTTCTGAAATAAAGTTAAAATAATGTAACCTAACAAATTATTTTCAATTTTAATTTAAGAAATCTGAACATTAAAAATATTATTTTACATTAATGTTTCAGTATATTATCTAATTATGAGATTAAATATTTTAAAATATTTAAAAATAACAATTTCCAAGAGTGCAGATCAATAGATTAATTTAAAAACTGTTAATTAAAAAATAATTTATTGTAAATATTTATAATTCAAAGGGAGAAATATTTGCAATAGAAAAATTCCATTGTAATGAAATTAATGCAATAACAGATTTAAATGACTCAAGTAGCCAGGACAATATTCTATAGATAATTGAGCACTTTTTAGCTATTTCGAGATGTATTATTATTTAATATTGTTTTTTTAATTAGTCTAATGTCGTCAAATAAATTTATTACTGTTTATAAAATAATTATATTTGCTTTTTGTAAATTATTTAGATGTATTATATCTTCTATATATTTTAGTAAAATTTAAAAAAATTTAGCACATGTTACTGAAATGGTTTATTATTAAACAAGTATTTAAGACGATTCTTATATATTATAAGCTATCAAAGTAGCTGACGTTGTTGTTATAAAAATAATTAATTATGGATAAATTGTAATAAAACATAACTTTTTAAGACTCATTTTCACAATCTTGTATTAATTATAGATATAAAAATAAAATATTTGTATACAGGGAAATAACTTTCTATTGTTACATACATTTTAATTAATATATATAAAGTAATAGTCGTGATAAAAAATCATTTCAACCATGTTCTACAGTAAATGAAATATAAAGTAAAATTTTTCATAATTGGACATTAAATAATTCACTTATTACCTAGTTATTGGACACTTGAATTTGTAATTCACTGATAAATCTTTTAAATTTCATACCAACAATCTATCCAACACTCAACAAACCAGCTATCCATCTTACCAACAATGACCATTATAATAATAGTGCACTGCTATAAATAATATTTCAATGTAAATAATTTACTAAGATTAATACATTAGTCCAGGTACTCTAGTATACATTTAAAAGTGTAATTTATATTTACTGTGAGCAATACTTCACATAGCAAATGATACAATTAGAAAATTTAATATAATTCTTTTTGAAAAATAATAAACAATTTTATATGCTTCTATTTCTTTTCCAACTTACAATATATTGAAAAAGTTTTGTTAAAAGTATTCAGCTAATATTATTAATATAATATGATAGCATGAACATATAACTCACATATCCAATAATGAAAAAAATTTCCAATGCACAAATCCTTTTTTGTTGTTGCAAAATAATAAAATGTATCTAAATTAACACGGACCATTTAAAAGTTTAATTGGTAGATCAATAAGTGAATTAGATTTTGATCAACATATTCATGGAAAATTATAAAGACAATTATTATTTTCACCATTTTATTTAAATTTACAGATATTTTTATATCTCAAATCCCATTACATATTAAGTTTTCCTTCACAGGAAGAATCCTATAGTATGATATTTGAAAACTCTTATTTAACCAATTATATATTGTCTATAATTTTTTCAACTAATGAATAGACCACTAAAAAGATATGTAGCCAGTAGGATAAATTTGACATTTTTATTAACTAATTAAAATTAAATAATAACATTGAACAATACATTATAATTGTATTTTAATGAAATTAAGTTCCTTAATAGATTAGCATTAGCCATATATAAAATAAATTAAGCTATGTTTGTAATCATATTTTGAACTAAGATAATATATAAATTCAGAATATCAATAAAATGATATGTTCATTGTTATACAATGACTAAAAAGGATACTCAACAGGATAATTCATATCAGTTCAAAAATTGCATAAGTACAGTTTTATTAAAAAAATTTAGAAGCATTAAAAAATTAATAATAGCATATTAAATATAATTAATTTGTTTAAAGACAAATATACACTTATACATGATATTAGATCAAATTTATTATTCTTAAAAGATTTTAAGAGATACCTTTTTTTCAAAATATTACTTATGCAAGGTTATTGAAAACATAATAATGATTGTTTATAGAAAACAATTGATTATTAAATATGTGTTATTAATATAAGCATGTAACATTATTTTTATTGTGTAGTACACCATGCTTATATAAAAAATAAAGCCTAGCACTTTTTTTTAAATTCATGCCATTTTTATAAAAATTAGAATGCACAACAATTGATACATGTTCATCTGCAAGAGTATCAAACATTTTAATAAAAATATGATTCTAAAAAAATTATATGTGGACATCTTGAAGAGCATACTGTTTTTTACATTATAATTTTTACTTATTTTTTACTCTGTATATAATTAAACATACAGATCAGTCTGTACAGTATAACTTTTTAATATTAAAAAAAAATTACATATTAATTAATTAAATACAATCTTTTAATACATATAACCTTCATCCCTGTAAATATATAAAAAAAATATATTATAAATTACTGTAAATATCTCAATTTTTCATTAAATTTAAGTTTGAAATCTATAACATTTTACTTTATTTTCAATATGCTTGAAATAATCTAAAATTTAATATTGTATCTGCAAGTGAATCTTTCTGTGACATTTTACATAGCTCAGCAATATAATATGCTGTTAATATTGCCATAATTTGCTGACTGATTATGATAATTATATATTTTATTCTTCAACTATTTATATATAATCTATATTAATGTGTAATCTAAAAAGATTAAATTTGCATGCATGAAATACATCATTTATTAAATGCATACAAATAAAGGTTCAAGTTAAAGTTTTAAAGCTAAAATTTTAAGGATTAATATAAGTATAAAACATTAAAAAACTTGGATATGGGTAACAAGGATAAATTATCTTCAACACAATACAGGGGCCACAGAGTCAATTCTTATTTGGGGGCCAAACATAAATTAATTTTTCTAAATTTTGATTAAAAAATGCATTTATGTTTTAGACCTTTTTTTGTAAAAAGTGAGGTATAAAAATTTACACTATTTGCATTGAATATTTACATATAATTTATATATACATTATACAATAATTCAAAAAAATCACTTTTAAAATTGAGGACCATCTCCCTTATTTTGTGGGGCAGACAACTTGGCCTAAGGAGACAACTAAGCCTAGGATAACTCTGGTGTATATTTTCAAATAATTTTAGATTACTGGAAATAAATAAATGGAGGTGGCTATTACCAGTGGCAATTATCATATCTGCCAACCTATTAGAGTTAAAATAGAATAATAAATTTATAAATAATAAATAAGCAATCTCCCCACCTTATTATCCACCACCCTTCATGGCTATGCAAGTAGCGTAGCTTATAATTCATCACCACTGCAATGGGATTTTTTGATATTTTATAAGTTCTAGAATGCAGCAAACGGCCTCTAAAATAATTTATTTTATTAGGATCTTTTTTTAAAACGAAAGGAATAAAATTTAATTATAAAATATTAACTATATATTACTACTAATATAATATTAATAATAACTATTAAGTACATATTGAAATAAAAGTAAACAACATACCTACATATAAATGAACTAATGACAAGGTACAGAGAGACAATGTTAGATGCAAAAATGTGTTATGTTATGTGGATAATATTATTATGATTTTTATGCCCAAATATAAATCATATGTAGTGTATTAGTATTGTCAACTGTATTATCTATGATGAAGAAGCTTTTAAACTCTCCATAGTTGCCATTTTACACTTTTTTAACATGGAATCGGTAAGTTAGACAAAGCTGCCCAACTTTTTGATCAAAAGTGCTCTAAAGTAGAAATATTCATTGAAGTGCAAAATCCAGTATGATTTTTCTTAATAACACTGAAAATTCACTCCGAGTCTGAGTTGCTGTGAGGAATAGATAAGATTCCCAACATAGCACATCATAGTTCTGCAAATGGAAAAGTGCCATCAATGTCTCTCCATGTTCTCATGGAGTACCAGAAAACATTGCTCCTTGTAGATGCTTCAGACATCTCAACAGGTAGTTGAGGGGATGATTGATATTGACGAAAAGCTTGGTTTAGAACATCTTTAGAATAATTTACATTTAGAATGTTTACTTGTTAAGAAATCATTAATGCAGATCAATCTTTGGTGTGGGCAGAAGTCTGTATGACAGGATCCTCTGTGTGGGTTTCGGAAAACATGGAATCGATTATCTCGGTTGAAGCTGACTTCATTTTAAAATGTATTAACACAATTTAGGCCCCCTCAAAGTCAATTTAGGCCCCCCCCCCATTTTTTAGGGGGGCACACACCCTACATGCCCCTGATATCTAAACACACGGAGCGAAAAAAATCCATTAAGTATGTTTGTTCCAAAAACAGAAAATAGTGATACATTTTCAAGATTAAGAATTCTAAAACCGGGACATTTCAACACTTTCCTGGGACATCTAGTACAAGCCTAAAATCCGGGACTGTCCTGCAAAATCAGGGATGGTTGGCAGGTATGAATTATGTAAATATATAATATGATATTGATATGATATAATATATATGATATATTTATAATTTATTTTATATAATTTTATATAATTTATATATATATATAATATATATGATATGATATAATGTCATGACATTGACAAATAATAATATACATTAATATGTATATTATTATTTGTCAATGTCAAGGTGCATGGGTTATCCTTAGCTGAATTGTCCTTTTTGGCTAAGTTGTCAGCCCTTATTAGTTATTCTAGACCTACCAAATTATAAATTGACCCCATTGATACACAAATAATTCAGAACCTACTAAAATCAATAATAAAATATTTATTTAAATTATACAAAAACATTTATTGTAGTAAAACAAAAATCAGAAAGAAAGTAATACTAATTTAACTAAACAATATTATCTGACAGAAATAAAATGCCAAATATGCTAACAGCTAAAACAAATGAAGCTATAATAGATTTAGTTGGAACCATCAGGCAAAATCAGTTTATCAGATAGAAAGAAAATAAATAAATCAGAAATAATAAAATATAAATCAAAAGAAAGGCATTCTATCATACCTAGTAACATAAATCTGTTAATAAGAATGGCTAGCATATTAAGATGCAGGTGAATAACTGTCATGATGGAATGCACTACAAATTAAGAAGGCTCACTATAAGCAACTAATGGCTCAAATGGCTCATTAGGAGCCACCTGAGCCACGTGAGCCATCGAGATGGCTCAATATGAGCCATTAAG